>JASANA010009258.1:0-51085 GCA_030248095.1 Ptycholaimellus sp. GST1_10 | reverse complement strand
TTCATTGCACTGCTTAGCAACATAAACATTCGACTCTTTCTCCTTCAGCAAGTTTGGCTAAAGAAGAAGACGAGTGGTGAATCGGAAAGTAGGAGAAGGAGGAGGGGGGTGAAGGAAGGGAAGCGTAGGCGGAGACCGGTTGTCCCGCTCGCCTCGTTCATCTGCCGCTGCGTCATGGAATCGCTGCACTGCACAGCCTCCCGCGGCCCTTGAAGCCACGCTCATCGGCAGGACAGATCTTCCATCACTCCAGATCACATCTCGAAGAATGATAAAGGAGGGGGAGTGTTAGTTTTGCTGAAGGGGTACAGAGGAGTATAGTGGGGGAGGCTAGTTGAAGGAGGATGTGCGGGAGAGGGAGCGGCGCTGGCTGGCTCTCTCGCTGCGGCGGAGCTGACGCGCTTCCTCGTCGGGCAGGTGCCAGGAGACGCTGGAGTTGGAGCGTCTGGCTCGGCTGCCTCCTCTCACTTTGCTTCCCGCTCGGCTTCTTCGTCGGGATCCTTCCGCCAGGATGCTGGGGGTGAGGCTCTCGGTGGAGCCGTCGAGGTAGTAGGCGATGCCTTCTCCTGCGTTCAGCGTGACTGAGCGCTCAGAGAGGGAGCGTGGGAGCTCCATCATGGGCGTCATCGTCTCTCGCATCACCTCCACTGGAGCCGTCCCCGTCCATGGCATCCAGGCTGGAAGACGCTCCGCCGCCGAAGTCCGTAGTCGCCGCCCAACCTCGTCCACCTTCTCCTTCGCCTTTCTTCCCCAGTTCGTGTACTGGGAGGCCCAGATGACGAGGACGATGACGGCGATGATGGCGATGAGGGCGAGGATGATGCCGATGATGGTGACGATGGGCTTGACGACGGAGGTGCCGAGGTTGTCGATGCCGTGCCAGGTCGTCTTGGCCAAGCCCTGGGCTCCGTCGGAGAGCGCTCCTATCACTCCTCCCACTGCGTGTCCGTAGGCTTCGATGCCCTGCACCACTCCACTGGGGTTCATGGAGAAGTGGCTGGTGTAGTTGATGAGGCTGGTGAGCTTGCGTTCGAACACGGGTATGTTGGAGGAGTAGGCGGCGAGGGCGGAGAACGGGGGCATCAGACGAGCGTTGAAGAGCACGGGGGAGTCGTAGGTGATGTTGGGAATGAGGTGTTGGAGAAAGGGTGTTTGGAGGTAGGTGGCGAAAGTGCCGTGGGTGAACTGCTGGAAGAAGGCGGCGGTGTCCTCCTTGGAGACGGGGCCGACGAACTGGAACTGGCTCACCAGGTCGCAGTCGATGAGCGGGCTGTGATGGACCAGGTCCAGTCCGACTCCGTCTGGCAGGAAGAGGATCTCTCCGGAGCGGAGCTTGACGGGCATGAAGGCGTAGCATTTGTCCTCTCCCTTGAGTTGATGAAAGGGGAAGACGGTGGCCACTTCTGCCTTGATGCACTGGGAGACGTAGATCGCGGACCCTCGGACTTCGGCGGCTAGGTCCTCACGGCCGGTGAGGGCGCGGAGTCCGTTGGTTGGGTTCATGTGGAAGAGCTGTTTGAGCAGCTGGTACTGGTGCTCCTCGATGACGCACATGCGATGCTCGTCCTTCATGTCCAGCTGGCCCATGATGTCCGTCAGCTCGTCCACGATGTAGTGCAGCTTCGCCTCGCCCGGGTCGTGGAGGTTCACCCAGTCCTCGATGCGGCGGAGGCGGTCGTGGATGAGGGTCGTCCTGGCGTCCTTGTCGAGATCCCAGGGAGAGCTCCTTGGCTGATCTGCCGGAGTCTCTCTCCTCTCGTCCGGATCCGAGGAGAGGGGCGGGGAGGCGTGAGGTGCGGGTGGTGGGCGGATGGGGGTAGGAGCGGAAGCGGTTCGCTTCTCTCGCTGCCTCTGCATCTGTCTCCATTCCTCCAGCTCCTTCCAGTCTTGGCCTTGGGTGGAGTGAGTAGTTGAGGATCGACGAGGATCGCTGGGTTTTCCTCGCGGCTTCGGGTATTCCACCTTCTTCTTCCGCTTGTAGTTGATGCGAAGCGCTCCTCCTTCATGGGATAGAAGCACGTCGTGAGGAAGGCAGTCCAGCTCCGGCTTGTTGTAGGGGAAGTCTGGAGGTGGGCTGTAGGTGGAGAATGAGGTGGAGAGTTTGGCGATGCGAATGCGGTCGCCCATGATGTCCCCACTGAAGGAGCCGTAGTGGGAGAAGGGGCAGTAGGAGAAGACGGGGTCGTCGTCCCAGACGATGGTGTACGTGGCCTGCACGCAGCTCTCCTTGTCCACGTCGCAGCCTTCCAGGCCTCCAAGGTTGGAGGTCAG
Source organism: Ptycholaimellus sp. GST1_10 (assembly GCA_030248095.1). Classification (NCBI taxonomy): domain Eukaryota; kingdom Metazoa; phylum Nematoda; class Chromadorea; order Chromadorida; family Chromadoridae; genus Ptycholaimellus; species Ptycholaimellus sp. GST1_10. Next base: position 48,814 of record JASANA010009258.1, on the reverse strand, counting down.
GGCTCTGTTGGAGGCGTAGACGGATCCTTCGTGGATGATGAGGTTGGTGGTGTAGTAGTAGAAGGTCTTGAAGCAGCAGGGCCAGCCGTACTCTTCCTCCTGGTTCGTGGAGTAGACCTTGTCGTCCAGCTTCACCAGGTCCACTCCGCGGTACTTCTTCATCTTCCACGCCGCCAGACACTCGTCCGCCGGCACCGGTTTCCATTCCACTCGATCGGCAAGCCCCCAGTTGAGGAAGTGGGTGACGATGTCGTTCCTCGTGGTGGTGGTGAGTATCTTCAGCATGCATCGAGCGGCGGGAACGCTGGGTCCGGAGGGTTTTGGAAGGTAGAGGTCCACGGTGTGGTAGGTGCGTGGGAGAGGTTGAGTGTAGATGGAGCAGTCGCGGGTGTAGGCTGGGAGGATGAAGGGGCGTCCTCCATTGTGGTGTTGAGGGCAGAGCTGGAAGTGAACGTTCGTCGGCGGCGGCACCTCCAGGTCCCTCTGATGCTTCTTCCCTTCTCGCAGACGTTGTCGAATCTGCTCTGCCGTGAGCGGAGGTGGTTTGGGAGGTTCTGGAGGGCGGGTGGAGGATGGTTGGCTTTTCTCGTTGGAGGGACGGTAGCCAGGGTAGTGAGGGATGAAGCCGTCGCTCTCCTCCGCTCTGCCCTGGTTCTGGCCTGGCATGGACTGGGACTCGGCGGGCAGAGAGGCCACGGCGGGGATGAGCATCGCCGTCACCAGCATCAGCATCATCCAGGGCAGTTTGCCCGGCAGTCTCGTCCTCCTCTCCTTGTTCCACTGCTCGTGGGTGGCGTAGGGAGCTGGGGGCTTCCGTCCGCGCCGACGCGGGATGAGGAAGGAGTCCGGGTCGGCGGAGTCCTGGAGGATCCACTGCTTGCGGCCGCGGTCGTCCTCCACATCCAGCGTCGCTTCATCTTCCAGCTGCCTCCTCGTCTCCCTCTCGCAGGCTTCTTCCACCTCGTCCTCCCTCTTGTAGCAGGCGAGCAGCATGTGGCGTCGCCTCATCGCCAGCTCCGCGTTTCCTTTGAACTCGGGGGGATCGTCGCGAGTGATTTGGAGGGGCCAGGAGCTCTGCGGTGTTCTTGGGTGGACGGGTAGGCTGGGTGTTTGTGAACTCATCCGATGGTTCTCCAGCGAGGTAGGCTTCTTGGAGGTGGCTGAATCTGAGTTTCTTCTTGCGAGTGGAGCGGCGTGGAGGGCTGGCTGGAGGCTCTTTCTGGCGCTTCTTGCCGGAAGAGAGGTTCTTGGTGGCGGAGGAGTGTTTGAGGATGCCGCGGATGGGGGGTGCAGGCAGGTCGTCTCCGTCGTCCACGGCTGCCTTGGAGGCTGTGTCGGATGCCTCTTCCCAGACGGGCGCATCCTCCCCCTCGCCTGACTCCTCCACGATGTCCTCAGGCTCCTCGTTGGGCTTCGGAGGCTCATCGTAGACGTTGGGTTGCGCCTCCTCGCCCATGTCGTAGATGGATTCCTCGTCTTGCTTCCTCTTCACCTTCATGTCTTCCTCAGAGTTGTCTTCGCCGCCCTCGCCTTCCTCGTCTTCTTCGGGTGCATCGCTGCCCTCCGGGGAGGGGGAAGGAGGAACGCTTCAGGGCAGGGTTCGTCAAGGAGGGGAATCGAGGGAGCGGGATGTGGCGATCGAGGATGGCGTGCTTCGTCTTCCCACCCTTCACGCGCTTGTTGAGGACCTTTGCCATGAGGGGCTTCTCCTCCTTCTTGTCTCCTGCGGCGTATGTGGGGAGGAAGCCGACGATGCGCCCGATGTGGAAGGTGTGGCGGGGCGCGTTCTCGTTGTACAGCCACACCAGCTCTCCTTCCATCAGAGGGCGGATGGATTCAGTCCGCGTCTGGGTTTGAAGTAGTGCTTCCGCTCCTCTATCAGCATGTTCTTCAGCTCCTCCATGTACACCTTCCAGACTCGCTCCCAGGACACTTTCTGAGATGCAGGTAGAGGTTGAGGAGAGAGCGCGTTGGGCTTGTACGCTTTGTCGGTGTAGGTCTTGGCGGGGGCGGGGGGAAGGACGAGGTCCAGGTTGGGGTAGAGGAAGTGGGCGGGGGTGAGGACTTGAGGGTCTTCGCCGTAGGCGAAGAGGGGCGGCCGTTGAGGATGGCCTCGATCTCCTGGAGCATGGGCTGCATGTCGAAGAACTTGATCGTCTGCTCCTTGTTCTCCGCCTTCATCTTGGCCAGCACCTTGGCCACCAGTCCCGCCGTTCTCTCCACCAGTCCAGAGGAGGCTGGATGGTAGGGGGGAATGGTGCGGAGGGTGGTGCCGCGAAGAGGAAGGGTCTCGGATGTCCAGTCCGCTGGCGAGGTTGATGTCGGTGTAGTCGGAGAGGGAGAGGGTGGCCCAGAAGAGGAAGTAATTATTCCAGGATGTCCAGTCCTGCTGGCTGAGGTGATGTCGGTGTAGTCGGAGGAGGAGGTAGCCGACAAGATTGGGAGCCGTTGTCGCAGTAGACCTCACGGGGATAGCCGAAGCGTCCAGTGAGAGTGCGGATGGCGCTGAGGATGGTGGGCCCATCGATGCGATGGACGAGGGCCAGGCCAACTCCTCTAGTCACCTGGCAGGTGTACACTAGGACGTAGGCCTTGCCTTAGAGCGGTAATCTTGCACTTCCGTCACTTGATTCGGATCCCTTCTCCTTCTTCTTCTTCGTCTTGCCCGTCTCGTAGAGGACGTAGTATGGTCCCTTGATGTCCATGGCCACGTTCTTCATGACGCTTCTCTTCTCGAAGCGGATGGCCGGGTAGGAGCGGAACTGAGGGGCCGCGAAGGGCATCGCTTCCGTGCGGCGGCAGGTGGCGCAGAAGTTTAGCGCCACTCTCACCCTCCTCGCTCCTGACGTTATCCAGTAGCGCTGACGCATCATGGCTAGCGTGGACTTCGTCTTCATGTGTCCCACCAGCTCGTGGTAGTGGAGGATGAGGAGGATGGTGAAGGGGTGCTCGTTGGGCAGAAGGACGGGGTGCTTGGCATCGAGGGGCAGCGTCATCCGCTCCAGCCTCGCTCCGCAGCGGATGAGGCCGGTTTCAGAGAGTTGTAGATCGAGGGTGCGGATGAGCTGGGTGACGTGACCCGGCGCGTTCTTCTCAGGGTTCTCTAAGGCCCGGATGACGTCCTTGAAGCAGCGCTGCTGCAGCTGGCGCACCCAGAGCTCTTCGGCGGCTTCTCTCTCCGTGGCCGTGATGGGTCCCTTGGGGACTGGGTGTTGGCGCAGAAACCTCCTTTTCGCTCTCGTCGCCTGGACGGTGGAGTTGAGGAGGTAGTTGAAGGACTTGCCGATGAAGTGCTGCGCCTTGAAGCCAAATGGTCCTTCCACCGCATCTTCCATCAGCGCCTTCCTCGTCGTCTGGACCATGCAGTGCATTTGTGGTCCGGCGGCGGAGACTTCGTGGCAGTCCACCAGCTCCACGATGTCCGCGGCGGTGGGGTGCTGGTAGGAGGGGAAGTCCTGCGGTTCTCCCTGCGCCCAGCTGGGTCCGTGGAACCAGAGGTTGAAGTTCTCCGGCTCCTTCATGTCCCCGATGGACAGGCCTCTGGACGCCATGTCTGCCGGGTTCTGGCTGGTGGAGACGTGGTGGATGGAGAAGCCCAGCTCCGCCTGGAGCTCTCGGATCTTGGTGATCCGATTCTTGGTGTAGATGGTGGGTCCTTTGCCATTGTGGCACTGCTGGAGGGCGATCATGGAGTCCGTGTACAGCCGCATCTCCCGCACCTGGATGTCGGGAGGAAGCTCGTTGTAGACGGTCTTGAGAGCCTTTGCGGCCTTTTCCAAGGCCAGCAGCTCCGTCTTCGGCGTATCCTCCAGTTTGACGGGGTTGGGGGGAGGCCTTGAGCGAAGAGGAGGGTGCAGAGGGCTCCTTGCGTCTTCTCCTTGCGGCGTCCCTGCCCGTCGTAGAGGACCACGGCCTGCATGGCCTCCCGGTTGGTGTGGGTGTGGCTGTAGATGCCGAAGCCGTGTGCCCTGTTGCTGGCGTCGGAGAAGCCGAGCAGGGAGATGACGTCGGCGCCGGTGAAGGTGGCCCTCCTCGCCAAGGAGATGTCCGGGACTCCTGCTAGGTCCTCCTGACAGTCCTCCCATCGCTCCTGAAACTCCTTCCTGTTGATGGGCGTGTCCCAGTCGTAGTCGGCCAGGGCCACGTCGTGGAAGAGGAGCTTGATTCGGAGTAGGACTGGGGCCAGGAGGGCGAAGGGGTCGAAGTGGGAGGCGTAGTAGGAGAGGATGAGGCGTTTGGTGGGGGGAGAGGTGATTTTCTTCTCCGGTCGGGCCACTCCCAGCACATCCTTCTCCGCGTCGTACGCCACTCCCAGCATCTTTTGCCCTTCCATCTTTCCTCTCTCGTCGGAGCGTAGCTTCTTGTTGAACTCGGTGGAGTTGGAGGTGAACTCTCGCAGGTTCATCCCTGCTTCCTCAAACATCTTCTTCGCCTCCTTCTTCTTCCTCATCGCCTCCTCCCAGGTGGCGGCGGTGAAGGCGACGTTGTCGACGTAGGTGAGGGACTTGATCTCCTCCGCCAAGGGCGTGTCGTACTTGGCCAGGTGGGTGTCGATGACGACCTGGAGGACGGCCGGGCTGGACTTGAAGCCGAAGCCGACTCTCTTCAGTCTGAAGGAGCGGACGTTGTCTGGGCTGGGGGGACGCTCGCAGTCCGCCAGCCAGAGGAAGCGGGTGAGGTCGCGGTGTTCTGGAGTGAGGTCGATCTGAAGGAAGGCCTTCTCCAGGTCTCCGAAGACGATGATCTCGGAGAAGCGGCTGCGGAGGACGATGCCGACGAGGGACTTGAGCAGCTGGGGGCCGGTCTCCAACATGTCGTTGAAGGAGAGGCCTGGACGGACCTTGGTGGTGGGGTCCAGGACAGGCCGGCACTTGGTGTGGAGGGAGGAGGTTTTGATGACAGGGAAGCAGGGCAGGTAGAAGGTCTTCCCGCGCACCTCCGTGCGCTCGGCGCTAGGGATCAGCTCCGAGTAGCCGGCCTCCACCTGTCCCATGATGGCCTCGTGGAACATCTTGGTGAGGCCCTTCCTCGTCAGGGTCTGGTAGGCGGACTCCAGCCGCTTGTAGGCGTGGTTGTAGCCGAGGCTGGCGTCGCTGGGGAAGGGTTGCGTGAAGGGAAAGGGGGCCATGTAGCGCTCCGGTCCCTTCTTGATGAGCGCTCTGAATCGGTTCAGCGCCGCTTCCTGCACCGTCGTCGTGAGCTCTTCCTCGGAGATGCCCTCTCTCTCCAGCGTGTGGTAGTTCTGGAGCTCATGGACGATGGAGGTGTTCATCAGAGCCGTCGCTCGCCTCCTCCTCGCTCCACTCACGGGCGGTAGTGAAGACTCCGCCACTCCCATCAGCAGCTTACCGATGTGAGTGTGGAGGATGCAGAGAGAGGGGAGGATGAGGGAGTTTCGGGCGAGGGTACTGGCGAGGAGGGAGGGAGGTGATGTGGACTCCGAGCAGGATGTCCACCTTGAAGCTCTCTTCCTCCTCTCTGGGCGGCAGGTTCAGCAGGTCCGGATGCTGTCCTTGGAGGTCATCCCACAGCTCTGTGGGAAGAGCTGGGGAGAGCCAGACCGGCGGGCAGACCTCGTCCTCCACCACCCAGGCCTCCACCGGGAAGCTGAAGCCGTTGCTGGCGGTCAGGTTCAGGGCCACGCGGTCCATGGCGATCTTCCGGCAGCGCGTCTGTCCGAAGACTCCAGTGCTGATGAGGCTCTTCCCCAGTGATCTGAGGCCGAGGAAGGTGGCGAGCTCGCGGGTGACGGCGGTGATCTGGGAGCCGGTGTCCAAGAGGCATTTGGCGGGGGCGGAGATGTCGTCGCTGTCCGAGCTCATCTGCGCCTCGAACGTCAGCATCACCGGCACGTTCTCCTTCACCTCCTCCACGGACGCCGTCATCGCCGTCAGTCGCTTCTCTACTCCCACTGCGCCCGTCCTTGGAGCGCGCGTGATGGGGTCCTGGAGTAGGACGGCGGGTGGACAGTTTTCCGGAGTGGCTTTCTCGGCTCTGGCTCCTTCCTTCCCTCCTTCCTCCTCCGTCGCGGCTCCAAGATCGTGGCCGAGGGGACGGAGAGCTCGACTGGCCCCGTCTCCCCGTGCTGAGGTGTGCGGGACCTGGGCTGAGAACTCGGCTGGGAGGAGCGTCCAGGGCTCCTTGACTGGTGGCGATTCAGTGAGGAGAAGGAGTTGCGTTTCTGACGCTCATCTCTCTTCTCTGGAGTTTCTCGGAAGCCGGAGTCTCTCCTTTCACGGCTCACTTTTCTTTCTCGCCGATCCGTACTCCTTCCTGCGTCCGCTCTGCTTCTCCTCCCGCCTTTCTTGCGAATGGCGGCGAGTGCCGTAGAGGCGGTAGCAGAGGGCAGTGTGATGGGAGTTGCTGTGGCACTCGCGGCAGGAGCTGCGAGTGCTGCACTGGTCGGACATGTGCCCCTTCTTGAGGCACTTGTAGCAGCGGTTGTACTTCGCGATCTGCTCCTTCCTCTCCTCCGCGGTCTTGTAGGCCTTGCAGTTCTCGTCCTTGTGGTTGCCAAGGCAGAAGGAGCATCGGTCCCCTCTCGGTTCCAGCCGTGGCTCCAAGTCTTCCTGATCCGTTCCCGCTGCCAGGGAGACGTAGCGCTGAGTCGCCGACTGTCGCCTCTTCCTTTCCTTGTCGGAGGAGGAGGAGGCGGCCTTGGGGACCTTGTACTCTCCCAGCAGCAGATCCCTCTTCCTCAGCTTCTCTGCCTCCTGGCTCAGGATGGAGATGAGGTGATTGAGAGTGATCTGGTGGGCCTGCAGGCCGGGGAGTTTGTTGACGACGCTGTTGCGGAGGTTGGGTGGGAGCTTGTAGAAGACGCCCTTGGCCAGGTGCTGCAGTCCGTCGTCGGGGAGACCGCATTGCTCCCGCAGGAAGTAGTACTTGGCCTTGAGCGTGTCGTTGAACGTCTTCAGGTTCTCATCGGATACCTTGGGGAGATCCTGGATCTCCTCCTGGGCCCGGGAGATGAGGAGGGAGGGGTTGTTGTAGTCGTGGTCCAGTCTCTGCATGATGAGGTTGTAGTTGGCGGGGTCAGCGGCGTACATCTCGGTGAGCCTGGCCGGTTCCCCGGAGAGGGCCTCCACCAATGCGAGCATCCTCTCCACCAGCGTGTAAGCGGCGGAGTCCATGTAGTTGGTCCAGAGATTGCGCCAGAGATGGTACTTGAGAGGGTTCCCGCTGAATTTGGGAACTTCCAGCTGGGGCCTCGTCGATCGCAGTTGCTCTCTGGCGAAGAGTTGCGTGAGCTGAGTCAGGGCTCCGACAATCTGGCCTGCTGGGGGTGCAGGGGAGGCACTGTGCTCGCTCGGTCCGCCTGGTAGTGTTGGTGTCGGGGCTCCGAGGCTTGCGGCAGCACTGAGTGTGCATGGGGAGGCGGTCCTTGTGACCGCGGAAACAGCCCGTATGGTTGCTGAGGCAGTCCTTGTGGCTGCTGGTAGGGCGGTGGCAGCGGCGCATGCGACGGCGGCAGCCCTTGCGGTGGTGGCGGCGCGTGCGGCGGCGGCGGCCCTTGCGGCGGCGGTGGTGGCGCCTGCGGCGGCGGGTACTGAGGAGGCGGCTGCTGGCCCGCCAACGTTGGCAGCCACTGCTGTGGCTGTTGCTGTGAGGGCAGGTTGTAGAACTGTTGCTGCAGCCCCGGCTGCGCCGGGTAGGCTGGCGGCTGAGAGGTGGCTCTGTAGACTCCGCTGTCCACTTGTCCCCTTTGGTTCTGGGGGGCAGAGTGAGCGAAGTTGACGAGGACACTTCTCTCCAGCTCTCTCGCCTCGTCTCTACTCGTCTTTCTGCTCGGACGAGTGATGGGCCCCGGAGGGGGTACTGGGGGGCTGACCAGGAGCGGAGGTGCCAGTTGGGCCGGGGTCGGGTCCCGCTCCTGGACGTTCTCCAGTTCCCAGCCGGCGGCGCGGCTGGCGAGAATGGAGGGGTCGGGGAGGTGGCAGCTCTCCGATGGTCCGCCATGATCTCCATTGAGTCTGGAGTTTCTCCAGGGGCAGCTTGGGGAGTCCCCTGGCGTCAAACGGGGAGGTATGGTGGCTGGGGAACGAGGCGGTCTTCCGGTGAGTCAGAGGATCTGTCGCACAGTCGCTGGCGGTCGGGCGGCGGTGGCGGGCGCTGGTGCGAGAGGCAGGTCTGGCGAGGAGGAGATACGTGCAGTCCCTGGGCGTGAGTCCGTGCTGAGGCGGCCGCTGGCTGGGCTGGTGGCCTGCAGAAGTGTCGGTTCCTGGTGTGTGAGCGATGGCTTTCTCCGCCTTGAGAGGGCCTGGAGAAGTGGGCTGGAGGGCCCCCGGTGGACCCCGGCCGTCTGTGTGGGCACTGTGGGTCCGGCTTTGGGCGCTGTGGCCCCCGCTGCGGACGTTGTTTCCGCTCCGGCATCGGCTGGCGGCTGATCCGGATGCGGGCAGCTGGCGCGCCTCTGAGGAGGAAGGCTGTCTGGAGATCGTTCAGGTTGGCGAGGGGTCCGAAATGGAGGCGTTGAAGCTTGGCTGGGACTGGATGGGTGGGGTGTGGGCGTAGGGGGGTACTTGCGGGGGTTGTGCGGGGGTCAGATGCGGCGATTGGGTGGGGGTCTGTCGATTGAGGCGGTGCTCCTCTCCTCCTCCCGCGGGCGGCTGGCTGCCGTTGAAGGGGAGAGGAATGGGAGATGGTCGGGGGAGGCGTGGTCGGGTCTGGGAGGATGGAGCTAGGAAGCTCTTAGGAGCGACTGTGTAGAAGTTGTGCATGGGTCACCTTCGCCTGCACTCCTCTCTCTGCGAGCTTGAAGGAGCGCTCCTCTCGTACTCGTGGGCTCTGGGATGGGAGGGGGAGAGGTTCTTGAGTAGGAGGTCCAGCGCATTCACTTGGTAGCCGGCGTCGTTGAGGCGCTCTATGGCGTTCTTGTATGCGCTGGCGATGTCCTCGTCCCAGTGGCCGCTGAAGGATTGCGTCTGGCTTCTACTACCACCCTCCCGCTCTGGGGCCGAAGTGAAACGTGTAGGGGGTGGAGGGGCCGAAGGAGTAGGGAGGAGGAGGTCCTGGAGGGGTGGGTCTCGCTGGGAGGGGTCCACCGGGGCCAGGAGGCGCTGTGCTGGCTCGGGCGCCGGGAAGAAGGGGTCGTAGCTCATCTTCACACAGGCGGCGGAGTAGAAGTTCCAGATCATCCGCTCCAGGGTCTCCTTCACACCCACCGAATCTTCTCTGATTCTGTCTAGCAAGGGTTGGAGGTTGCTGGGGTGGAAGACGCCTTGCGAGACCAGCTGTAGGAGGATGGACATGCCGTCCCTGTTCTGGTTCTCGAAGCACGTCTGGCAGAAGTAGCCCTCCTTGAAGTTGTTGAGGAGGTACTGGCAGAGGTTGGGCAAGAAGCGGGAGTCCTCCGGGTTGATGCTGGCCTCCAGCGGGCCCGTCGTGCACGGGAAGCAGAAGCTCTTGTTGCAGGCCCGGCAGTTGATGGGCGCGGCGGGTGTGCTGGTGCTGCCGCAGCGAGAGCAGGTGAAGTTGGAGCTCATTGTCGCAGCAGACGTCGCAGTAGGACTGAAACGACAGCTGCTGATGAGGCAACAGCTTGCCGACTCTTCCGCAGACTCTTCCTGCTCGGCAATGCTAAAAGAGAGAACGTAACAGAAAGGGGGAGGGGAGGAATAGAGTGGAGGGGTGAGGGAATGAGGGAAGGGGAAAGACGAATGGCACACTGAGGATAGGCAACTTGCTGACACCGAGCCTGTCTTATTCCTGTCTTGTCACTGTCCAGCTCTGTTGATCGTCTCGCTCTCTTCCGCTGTAGTGCAAGCAGGAGCTAGGCAGACTAATTGTTATTTTTATTCTAACTTTCGTCTGCCCGACTATTTTGCATTGCGTGGCCGATTCTCTCTCCGCTCTTCTCCTTCTCACGAGACGCGTAGCTTGAACTGGAGCTCACAAGGAGTCTCATCGAAACCGCTGATGCGTAATTTCTAGAGACTGCTTATGGCTTGATGGGAGACTGTTCCAGGAAGGGCCTAGTCATCCTTTCTTGCGAAAGTAGACTTTAGCGGCCGTAGTCCAGGGGCAGTTCCAGACGGATTATAAGTCGGCTCGGTCAGAAGTGTCTGGGAGTGTGAAAGAGAAATGGGAGGAGAATTGACTTACGGAGAAAGGGAGGTACAGAGAATGAAAATGGGAGGGATAGAACGGGAAAGAAATAAGCGGAGCGCGAAAAGCTAAAGGCTCCTAAAGGGGGGTGTAGAGAAATGATAGTGGATTGTTGGGTGATAAGAAAGAGTGTCGTTCTGGGCAGAGAGGTGAAAGCGAAGAGGGAGAGGTGAGCGAGTGAAGAAAGGGGGTGTAATGTCGTCTGAACGGCTAGCAAGGGTTCCTCCGCTTCCACTCGCCGAACGGAGGGGGTAGGGCAGGTAGTGCCAGCGCGGTAGGAGGGAGAGGGGAGGGGGTGGGTGGGGGGGGGGGGCGGGTGCGTGTGCGGGCTAGGGGAAGAAGGGAGAGGGTGTAAACTAGATAGCCGGAAATAGAGGCCCTAGCGAAGGGCGTTCGTCTTGGGCGGCCTTGAATAGGCAGCTGCCGATCTGGGCTTGCTGCTCCAGGGAGTGGAGGCAGCTGGTGCTTGTCGGCTCTTGACGAATGGGCTGATGAAGAGATGAGGACAGAGAGCCTTGTTCAACTGGTTCTGGAGGTTGATGATCACCGATGACGAAGTCTTCTCTTTCTCTAAGCTGCTGACAAGCTTCCCGTCTTCTGCTTTGCGCCAGTTCGCTCGAGACTGGTACGAAGATCCCAGAGATATGTCCGTCGAGATAGAGCTCTGAGATTCCCTTGTCCTTCCCTAATGCCGTCGCAACGTAGGTTCTGGTGAAGAATCTGGCCAGTGCATGTTCACCAAGGGATTTCCGCGGGTGGAGGCAGGACTCCAGTGGAAGCAGGGGTGTGGAGGAGCTGAGTGGCAGCTGTTCCTCCGCTTGGCTCCGCTCGGTTGGGGTAGCCTGTGGCAGCCTTTTCTGCCCGGATTGAAGATTGTCGAAAGTGGTACTGTCGACACCGAAATGAAATCTCAGAAGGCCATCGATCGCTTTCTGAGATTGGCAGATGAGCCAGAACGGAATTCTCACTTTGCACCCGCAGGTCAGCAAAGAAGAAAGTTCGTTCTGAAACTCAGTAGAGCTGGCAGTGGGGATGCAGCTCGTGGCCAGGCAGCAGCAGCAGCAGCTGTCGGCAGGCGTTTTCGGATTTTTCATTTCGTCCGAAAACTTGCAGGCTGTCCTTCTCCAGATGTGAAGAGGACAGGTCATGAACGGCTGCTGGTCGGAGACAGGCAGCAGTCGAACCGAAAGGGCACCTTGCTTTGTTGCGTGCATCCAGTTGCGATTGGCCCTTGCAGTCGCTAGCTGGTGGATTGGCGAAAGCCTGCTTCTTTGCCCCGCGGGGGGTCACAAAGGAAGGCGTTTCGCTTTTCCGATGCCTTTCAGCTCTGCCTCCTTCTGTACACAAGGTGCAAGTTGGAGGAGAGGTGAGGGAGGCCGAAGGGATAGCGATTGAAGATTAGGTGGTCGGTCGTCCGGACGATGTCGTTGGAGTTGCGCAGCGTGGCCAGGTGGGCGTTGAGGCTGAGGAAGTCGGTGGGGACGCCGTTCATGCCGATGGGAAGGGCATCCAAACAATCACTCAACTGCTATCCAAAAAGCTGTGCTGTTCATTGCACTGCTTAGCAACATAAACATTCGACTCTTTCTCCTTCAGCAAGTTTGGCTACAGAAGAAGACGAGTGGGGAATCGGTAAGTAGGAGAGGGAGGGGGGGTGAAGGAAGGGAAGCGTAGGCGGAGACCGGTTGTCCCGCTCGCCTCGTTCATCTGCCGCTGCGTCATGGAATCGCTGCACTGCATAGAGTGATTAGGATTGGTCGGGGAAGGGAGGGGGGGGGGGGGGGCGGGCGGGGCGGGGGGGGGCGCGGGGCGGGGCGGGGGCGGGGGGCGGGCCCCGTGCCTCCTCCCCCTCCTCTGGGTGTCTCCGGGGGCGCGGGGGGGCGCGCGGTCACCCTTGGGTTCCCGCGGGTGGGGGGGGGGGGGGGGGGGGGGGGGGGGGGGGGGGGGGGGGGGGCGGGCGGGCGTCCCTCCCCCCCCCCCCCCTGGTGGGGGGAGGGGGAGGTGCTCTTCTTTTGCTGCCCTCCTTCCTCCACCCACCTAGTCGCCCCGGGACGGCGCGTCTGCGCCCTGCTGCGCTCCCCTCCCTTCCCCCCCCTCCTCCTTTCGCTGGAAAAAATAAGCCCATCATTTTTCTCCAAACCGCCGCCCCTCCTCCAATTTCTCTTTATTTAAAAAAGCAGAGAGCCGCAGCGTTTGATTGGAAAGCTGGCGAGGAAATAGGCAAGAAAATGGGCGAATGGGCTTGGGGAAGAAAAAGCGGAGGGCCCTCCTGGCCTAGGGTGTGGGCAGCGGAACGAGCGCTAATTCAGGGGGGAGCCTCTGGTCACTTTGTACCTCTCCTTCGTCCTTTCTCAGCGCTCTCTCTTCGCATTAGGCCCCAGCGCATTCTTCCTTGCCCCCGGCAACGCACGCACCTCTTTCCCAGCCTCGCTCCAGTCCAGGCCTCTGCGCCGATTCACAGTGAAGGGCGCAGCTGAAGGACAGCTGCTAAAGTTGACCTAGGTGGTCGGGCAGGAAAAAAGGGGACCAGCAAGAAGAAGAAGGCTAAGTTCCCGTCCCCAGGCCCCTGAAGGGCTGCAGGGCGTCTAATCAGGCGCACAGGACGTCCGGGCCTAGCCTGCGTCTAGCAGCTCAGGCCCCCGCCCCGGCCCCGCCCCCTCAAGGAATGGCAAAACATGCACACACGCCCCCTCAGACGGATGCGAAGGCAGAGTCAGCCGTCCACACACCCCTCCTCGCAATTTTAATTGCCCCCCTCCTTCGCCATGCCACTCCTCTCTGCACTGCCAATTCACTGACAGAAAGACAGACAGCTCCCCCCACATCCTTCCGCTACAGGCCATCCAATGCTTCTTGCGGAAAATGGAGCAGAACAACTCAAACATGGCATTAGCGATAAATTTGACTGCGTCATCGTAAAAACACGAAAAAACCTGACAAAATGTGAAACTCATGTAAAAACCAAAAAAGTTCATTATTGAATGAGTCTCTGAGGCAGATAATTATCCGCTGATGCATGAAAGCGCATTATAATATTGAATAACATCCAGGCATTATGAGGGCCTGCATTGAGGTCAGAAAATAATCCGCAAACTAATCTGGGGTGATTAGGTTTACTGCTTGCACCTTCACTATCGCATCCAATAATCCCTTAGACAAACATGAAACTGAAGCCTCTTACGCAGAAGCAGAGAAGGCAAGGTGAAAAAGGAGATTTGAGGCTGCGTGACTTTGTGAAAATCCGGCCAAGGCTAGGAAGGCTTGGGTGGAGGGGAAAATATGGCTGCCATCATGTAGAAGAAGGCACAAAATGGGCGGCGCTTTCGCTGCTTTTTAACCAGCGGGTGGTATTTATGGCTGGAAGGTTGGGCAAGGGGGGTACGGGGGAGCTTGTGCAAAGGGGGTAAGGGGGTAAGGGGGGGCTGGTCCAGTTGATTAGCCAGCAGCCAGGCGGCATCGCTCTTGCCCAAGGCCCAGAAAATGGCCTCGCCACGCCAATCGCCTACAGCCACCACCGCTATTTTCAGCTGCCCCTCTCATGCACCCATTATTCCTCCTTCGCTCCCGCACCACCCATTTTCTCTCCCATACCTCCTCCCCTGCCAGCAGCCTCCGGATGATATCGGAATTTGCATAGACCCATGTTCATCCCTTCTTCCCTCCTTCGCCGAAGAAGAGCAATTTTGCGAGGACGGAAAGATGGAGCGGGCATGAGAGGGAGATTAGGAACAAAGGCAACTTGATGGCTTTAGGAGGATAGGAGGGAAGTAATGAATTCAATGACGAGGGGGGCCTCCTGGACTTTCCCTTCCCCGCGTCTTTTGCAAAGCCCGCGGCACCCTCATCAACTCATGCTACTAACCCCTACCAAGGAAGTCTTTGCATAACATAACACTGATACGCTCCTACGCAGCTCCACCACTCCTCTGCTTATATTTATTTCCTCCTCAAAAAAAGCTACGCTGCATAATTTTCCAACACACAATTGTAATCCAATTGCTGTAGAAAGATGGCAAAAGTGATATGAAAGAAAGTAAAATGTAAATAAAAGAGAAAGCGGGGCAGCTGAAATGCAGGCCGAAGTGCTGGAATGGGGGTAGGAAGGGAGTGAGAGATACGAAGGCTTTCTTGTCCTAACTCTCCGACCCACCCCGAGCTGGCCATAAAGAACTCCAGTCCTCATCTATTCTGACGGCATTGGCCTTTCAGAGCAAAGAATGCTTTCTTCCACTTCCGATTCCTTCGGAATCTATCCATGCAAAGTGGCCTTAAGTTGGCCATTCTTTCAGTCTATTTAAGAGGCTCTTTATCTAAAGGGCAATTTATTGCAGCTTTTTCAAAATTTCTGAGATTATAATATAGCGTAATTGAGCAAATTTTATGATGTCCTTTGCATGCATTGGGATTTTTGAAAAAGATCGTGGAGATAGCAAAGCGACTGTCAGCGCCTAGTTGTTTCTTTCGACAAAGGTGTATGTTTAGAGGGTTATATCTGGTACCATCGGCAAGACAAAATTAAGTCTCTTTTCTCCCAAAAATTCCATTGACCTGAGTTCAAACTCCAAGAAAGCAGTGGAATCTCCTACCAGAGGAATCTGCTTCAGAGACAATTGCATCTTGCTTTAGCGCGCAGTTCAGTGGCTCTTTCCAGTGCATAATAGGGCTCTTTCCAGTGCGTAATAGGGTTTGTACTTGGCTAAGAGGGGACTGTGCTTCCGCTCTACTCGCACGGCCCCGCACGAATGATCAATACGCTTCTTACCAAAATAAGAAAATTAACGAATCGAAGTCTTTTGCCTGCTTTTCTCGATGATACTGAGAATGCTGTGTTCAAAGGCAAAGTCGGCCTCAGCTTGTTGCCAGAGAAAGGGGAGCTGGAGAAGCTTCCACTGTGCCCTGAAGCTGCTAGAAGGGGCCCATGATCAATTGGTGGTTAGACCTAGACGAAGGTTGGAAAGCATGGGAAGCAAGATGAGGCAATGAGAAAAACTTGGCGGCCATGGCGAGTTGCTGAAGGGCGGCCTGAGAAGGATTCCGATCTCTCCGCTCGCCCTTCTTTGGCTGGCAGGAGGATCTTCCAGAGCATCCCGATCACGGCAGAGCAAACTTGTGAGCAAAGAGTTGCTTGCGTAGTCCATCCATATACCAACCAAACCAGAGGATTTCACAGTATCATATTTTAAATAGGCTATATTCCAATATTTATCGCCATTTATACTAAATTAGTAGGAAACTGAATGAAGCGTTCCATTTTAGAGAGATGCGTTCCACTGCAGTGTCAGGGCAAACCTAGTCATTCAGAACATCTTCTTTTACATTTCGATTGCTTTTCTCCGCGTAACAAGCTTCAGATTTATTTTTGACGGAGATTATGCCATTGCCTCCGGAATGCTTCTCTATGAATAATTGCAACAGCATACCTCTTTAGAATCCTATGCTTATGATTAGACAT
Source organism: Ptycholaimellus sp. GST1_10 (assembly GCA_030248095.1). NCBI lineage: Eukaryota > Metazoa > Nematoda > Chromadorea > Chromadorida > Chromadoridae > Ptycholaimellus > Ptycholaimellus sp. GST1_10. The sequence continues at coordinate 33,255 of JASANA010009258.1, read as the reverse complement.
TTTTAAAAAACTAAAAATCATAAAATTAATTGCTGTAAAAGGTTTTGTTAAACGTTGCTCCTTTCCTCCGTAAAACGATCATAGAACGAAGCAATTAGCCAAAAACGCAGTCAATTCCAGTATCGAAAGGCGAAGCTTAAATGCAGCCGAAAACTGAGAACAACCCGAATCATTGTGAACAAACCGAATCACTGAGGGCATTGAGACAAGGCCTCATGTTTTTGAACATTTCAATTGCGTATAAAAGCATGCAGTTGTTCAACACTAGTAGCCCCTCGGAGAAAATACTGAAAATGACTAAAATTAAGCTACGCTAAGGCAAATAATGAGAGAAGAACCTCGTACAGGCGAATCCGAAAGGCGGGTTTGACAGGACCCAGCTCCGTCTTGGTGATGCCGTAGTTCAGGGCGCGTCGGAAGAGGCCCGGCTCGTCAAATATACCCAGCCTCGACACACTGGCCAGCCGTAGGCACTGCAGCAGCCGCGACTTGCCTGCCAAAGGCTTTTAACTTTAACAATTCAGGAAGAATAAAGGTGCCTCAAGCAAAGTCAAAGTCAAAACGCAGGTTAATTTTGGGGCAATAGGTCTTTTAGTAACCTGCCATTTAGTAACAAGCTAATCAAAGACTCAAAGGCTCGCTCTCCTCAAAGGCTTGCACCAACCTGCCCATGTTGTGTTTTCTGATGATACCTATGGGAAAGGTTTGCGAACACTTTTTTGATGCCAAATGTCCCTCCCGTGGTAAGAATGGCCTCTGCGTAGCTGGCCACAGCTTCGTCCTCCGTCGTCGTCGACGGTCGAACGCTTCGAAGGCCCGCCAACAACAGCGCCTCAAATTCCCTCCCTTCACTCTCCCCCTACCCCCATCAACTCCTTCGGCCTAACCTGCATCGGCTCCTCCGATAGAAGGTCCCCAATGAACTCCGCCAGCGCCTGGCTCAGGATCTGCAGCCTCCTCTTTTGTCCTCTAAAGCTATTAGGGGATGAAAGAATAGGCAGGCACCCGCATGTGAGTGTCCTGAAAGCCGGGGGTGAATCGGTGCTCCCGGCCCAGCTCCACCAGCGCAGGCTCCAGCTGGTTGTCCAGGTCGTCCAGGGAGCGCACGGCGAGGTCCAAGAGGCGCTGGAGGGCGCCGGCGTGTCGCTCCACGCGCACTTCGGCCTCCTCCTCGTGGTTGGTTGTGGAGGAGGCGGGGTGTTGGGAGGAGGCGGGTTGGTGCTGGTAGCCGAGGGCAGGGGCGATGGCGTCGGGGCTCAGCTGAAGGGCGCGGCGCCAGACGCGAACGCCGGCGGAGGCGAGGCCGGGCGCGGCGATGGTCAGACTGCGCCAGCTCAGACGCAGCAGGAAGGCCTGCTCCGGACGCAGCTGACCTGCCGAGATGCACTGACGACGCCCTCTGCAACCCTCACCGCCCTTATTAGGACTGTTAGAGTGATTAGTGTGCTGTTCATTGCACTGCTTAGCAACATAAACATTCGACTCTTTCTCCTTCAGCAAGTTTGGCTACAGAAGAAGACGAGTGGGGAATCGGTAAGTAGGAGAGGGAGGGGGGGTGAAGGAAGGGAAGCGTAGGCGGAGACCGGTTGTCCCGCTCGCCTCGTTCATCTGCCGCTGCGTCATGGAATCGCTGCACTGCACAATTAGAGTGATTAGGACCGATGACCGAAGCGTTGGGCAGAGCGTCGTCTGCTGGCAACGGGGGAGGCGCCGAGCTGGGTCTGCATGCGGGCCAGAGCTCGTGCCTCCTCGTCCTCCGTCAGGATCTCCGAGGAGCCGCGACGTCGCACTGACAACCCTTGGCTTCCGGGCGGGTGAGGGAAAGCGGGGGAAGGAGAACGGATGGTAAGGACGGAGAGTCGCTTGCGTCCCTCCGGCCCCACCTGGTAGAGGCTGAAGATGGAGCTCTTCTTTCGCTGCCGTCCTTCCTCGAACACGCTCATAGCCCGAGCATGACGCTCCGTCTGCGCACTGTGCTGCCCTCCCATCCTTCCCCCCTTCCTCTTTCAGCTGAAAAAAATACGCCAATCGATTTTCTACCAATCAGCGTCGCTCCTACAAATTCTCTCTCATTCAAAAAAGCAGAGAGCCGCAGCGTTTGATTGGAAAGCTGGCGAGGAAATAGGCAAGAAAATGGGCGAATGGGCTTGGGGAAGAAAAAGCGGAGGGCCCTCCTGGCCTAGGGTGTGGGCAGCGGAACGAGCGCTAATTCAGGGGGGAGCCTCTGGTCACTTTGTACCTCTCCTTCGTCCTTTCTCAGCGCTCTCTCTTCGCATTAGGCCCCAGCGCATTCTTCCTTGCCCCCGGCAACGCACGCACCTCTTTCCCAGCCTCGCTCCAGTCCAGGCCTCTGCGCCGATTCACAGTGAAGGGCGCAGCTGAAGGACAGCTGCTAAAGTTGACCTAGGTGGTCGGGCAGGAAAAAAGGGGACCAGCAAGAAGAAGAAGGCTAAGTTCCCGTCCCCAGGCCCCTGAAGGGCTGCAGGGCGTCTAATCAGGCGCACAGGACGTCCGGGCCTAGCGTCATAGAACGAAGCAATTAGCCAAAAACGCAGTCAATTCCAGTATCGAAAGGCGAAGCTTAAATGCAGCCGAAAACTGAGAACAACCCGAATCATTGTGAACAAACCGAATCACTGAGAGCATTGAGACAAGGCCTCATGTTTTTGAACATTTCAATTGCGTATAAAAGCATGCAGTTGTTCAACACTAGTAGCCCCTCGGAGAAAATACTGAAAATGACTAAAATTAAGCTACGCTAAGGCAAATGATGAGAGAAGAACCTCGTACAGGCGAATCCGAAAGGCGGGTTTGACAGGACCCAGCTCCGTCTTGGTGATGCCGTAGTTCAGGGCGCGTCGGAAGAGGCCCGGCTCGTCAAATATACCCAGCCTCGACACACTGGCCAGCCGTAGGCACTGCAGCAGCCGCGACTTGCCTGCCAAAGGCTTTTAAATTTAACAATTCAGGAAGAATAAAGGTGCCTCAAGCAAAGTCAAAGTCAAAACGCAGGTTAATTTTGGGGCAATAGGTCTTTTAGTAACCTGCCATTTAGTAACAAGCTAATCAAAGGCTCAAAGGCTCGCTCTCCTCAAAGGCTTGCACCAACCTGCCCATGTTGTGTTTTCTGATGATACCTATGGGAAAGGTTTGCGAACACTTTTTTGATGCCAAATGTCCCTCCCGTGGTAAGGTATCGATCTCATCGGCGATTTGGTGCGCGAAGTTGGCGAAGACGGATTCCAGGTCTCCAGCCGGCGTCCTCTTCTCCAGCTCCGCCAGGCCGATGTCGTACTCCACGATCTTCTGCACCAGCGTCGTCCGATCCATTCCAGCCAAATCCGGCAGGCAGTTGCTCATCTGCGTCAGCTCATAGAGGATCAGCGTCTTCTCTTTGTCTCCCTTTCCTCAAATACAATCAGATGACACATCTTGCTCAGGCAGAACAGCAGTCCAGACATGGAATTATCGGCTAGATGCGCGGCCTTGTTCACCTTGTTAAGCAATAAAATAAAACGAATCACCAGTTCAGCTTAAGAAATGCTACAATAATTATCAAAACAAAAAATAACTGTTATAAATCTAGTTTTGGTTTAACTGCTTAAGCTGGCCTTGGGCGCCCACCGCTTTGGGCAGGGCGCCAGAGTCCGCTGCTCCGTCCTCCGGGCATCGCATGATAGGCTACGCTCCAGGGCCTTGGCACCCATGCCCTACGGCCTCCGGCTGCCAGCTCTGACTGCCCTGCCCTTCGCCTACGGCCGCGCAATAACCACAACGGATGGAGCGAAATTCGAGAGTGCAGTAGTGATGGAGGTCGTCCAGGAGGCTTTGCACCTGCCACTCCCGCCCCAGCTCCGCCAAGCCCAGCAAATCCTCGTCCCCCATGCGCAGCATCTTCCCCGCCTCCGAGTAGCAGCGCCCCTCCAGTAACTCGCCCCGATCCAGCCACACCAGAAAGGCCAGCACCTCTGACAGCCTATCAAAGGAGTCAAAATCCATTTCAATCCAACCAACCTCCCCCCTGCCAGAGTCATGGGCTGAGGAATTTGTATTGATGCGAGCTAAGGCAAACTTTTTGTCTGGAAGTGTTGCGTAGTTTTGATGGGCCTCATCGAAGCCGCCGAAGACCAGGCGAGCCATGACTGGGCTTGCACGCGCCAGCATCTCCTACAAATAAGCCCTCATTATGTTCCTGCATGAAGTGCACTGCAGGGGGGGGGGGGGCAACCTTGCAAACCCAGAGCGTGTGTTCCTCCACGATGAGACGGAAGTTGTTCACATCGCTCTTGTTGGCATAGCTGGGCGGAATTGGCAGCTTGGGCTTTTTCGCGGGGGGCTCTGCTTTTTCATTCGGCATTTTTTCAGGCCTAGCACACAAAAGCAGTATCTTTCTCGCTGATGCAACTTCTGCAGAGGATGCTGTAGGGGAGAAAAGGGCGACTGCGCAGATGTGAAATGTTTTGCATTTTTCTGTCCCAAGTCGATTTTGTTTCCGAGTTAAATTAACGTGTTAATAAGTTAAATTACATTGCGTGAAACCACAGAGAACTAGAGAGAAAGCGTCTGTTTAATAATTTAAATATGCCGACGCAAGAAGTCAGAAGCCTTTCAGAAGTGATTTTGCGTTGCCGCGTCGTTCTAGCTGGCTACAAGCTTTTGAGATGCGGTTTTTTGCTCTAAAGTTGCAAGCAAGTTTAGCCATACGTTGGTGAAGTCAGTTTCTTGAAAATCACTGGCGTTGATTTGCTATTCAGTCTGAACCGAGGTGCACCTTTTTTCCAAGTAATTCAGTTAAACTGTCACTCGCATGTTTCAAGCTTTTACATAGATTAAGATTATTTTACATGTTAACCAGTCAGTTTATACATTAAAAACCGTGTGAAAATGTGCACTGCCCGGGCATAGACAGTGTGGCCCAACATGGGTCAAAATGTGCGAACCCGAACGGGGGGCTCGTTCGCAAAGCAGGTTCGCAAATGCGAACCTTAAAATCCTCAAACGGGGCATGTTCGAACCTAACATGGTCAAACATGGGTATTTTTTGCGAACATGCCCTAATTATTCATATTTTTGCCTAAAAACGCCTGGAAATGGCATATTTTGAACAGGCGCGTTGCGGGGCGTCTCCAGGGCATGCAGTACGGACTGTACGGTAGATGAGGCAATGCCCTGGGCCCTGGAATGGAGCTGACACTGTAAAATCATTAATGCCCAAATTAGCCCAGAGAAATCCATATTATAGATTATTATTATCCACCTGGACAAGCCAAGGATTTCTCCACATGTCTCTTGCCATATAACTTAGAAATTGATACATAGGACTGCCTTGAATTAAAGCCCAAAATTAAAGCGATTTATTAGGGAAAATGTCAAAATATCAACTTTGGTTTTTGAAATATCAGGCTACTGTATTTGTGTAACATTGGGAAAATGGCTCACGCCTGGTCCCCCCCCCCCCCATGGCCATTACCCCCCCCCCCCCCCCCATGGGGGGTTGTGTCGGGGGGGGGGGACCCAGGGGTCAATTTCGGTTTTGGTAACATCAGGCTCATAGAGTTGTGTAAAATTAAAAAAATCCAATTTTAAGGCCAGATTCATGTTCTGCGTCAAAATTGGGCCCCAAAATCAGAACAAATAAACACTGGAAATGGCGAAAAACAAATTATTTCCGCCAAGTTCCAAAATCAGGGCTTCATGCGGCCAACTTACCCAACATCCTCTGAAAGAATGGACCAATTCGGTTGAGAAACCATTGAGAATTTCATGTTTATATAGGTATATATATATATAGCCACAAAGGTCAAATACAGGTGAATCCTTAGGACTGCCTCCCGGGCCTAGTCCTGGGCGGCAGTTCAAAAATTAACTTTTTGTAAAATAAATATCGAATTAAAACAACACATTAAAAAATATAATTAAAGTAACATATCAAGTGATGAACGGTTGTGAGTTGTGACACGTTTTAATAAAATGATTTAAATGTAAAAATGTAATGTAAACTTCTAAATAATTAACACAATTGTATATATTCAACAAAGAAGATAATTCATGATACATCTATCGATTTACTTTATATAACAATGCATTTTGATAAAAAATCATGTAATTCTGAACAAAATAACCCTCCTCAATCATTTATTAATGATAATAATAGTAAAAAAATATTTCGCACACTAAAGTTTTGGGGCTGGGACATAATTCGCACCTTCAAAATTGGGAAATTACTGCTTGATCCCGTTCGCAACCCCGTTCGCAAACATGTGCGAACAAGGCCCCGTTTGAGCCCCGTTCGGGCCCCGTTCGCAAAAAGCATGTTCGAACGTTAAAAATGCTGCGAACGCGAACGCGAACGCGAACGGGGGGGGGCCCGTTCGCAAACTGGGCCACACTGGGCATAGAATGCTTCGGTTGGCATGAAATGACTATGAATTAATGCGTCAGTGTTTATAACATTATTGTATGCTTTGGTTAAACCTCTAGTTCTCTATGGTGAAACAAAGGTGTCCTTCCTTTATAAAAACCGCCATTAAAGAAATTATGAAACTTTTAAAGATTTTAGTTCAGTGCGGCTGTTTGTATCGTGTGTTTGGAAGAATTATTTTCCAGTTCTGTTCCCGGCACATATTTTTTTCAAAAAACATTTCGCGTAACAAAGAAAGCGTAATTCTCAAAAAAATCAGGATGTTTCGCTAGACCATTTTCATTTTTAACCAAAATTAAATTGCTTAAATAAAATTAAAAATTATTTTTTTTTCATTCTTAAACTCAAATATTACAAATTCGAGATATGAAATTTATTAATTTCATGTTTTTGCCCATATCTTGGTCCAGGAAGGGTTAAGTGGCTCTTAAAAGGCAAACGAGTTAGGCCCATTTGGTCAATAAATAAAAACACCTGTGGGAAGAACAACAAAATGCTTGTTGAAGCTAGAACTCGAAGCTGCTTAAAGGCACAATCCAAAGTTTACCACCATCACCAAATTCAGTTTTCTCTGGATAGGTTGATAGGGCGTGAGTGTACGATGGTGCAATATCTCAAAGGATTCAAAGGTTAAGGATGTTATCTCAAATCACTTTTGGTTCAGAGATATGTGTCTATGAAAATTGAAATTTTAACAATTAGAAAAGGCTTTCTTTTGCATCAAACCAAATATACCACAATTGCAATCTTTGTTACACAGTTGAAACATGGGCAAATTGGGTAGAAACGTGAAATTTGTAACAATTGATATGTACTATAATCCTCAAAATTTTTACTCAAAAGTGAAAAAACCAAATATGCTTGCAAGCTTACCATGATGGTGACTAACCATGAAAAAAAATTAGGCCGATTAGTGAGGGTGGTAAAAGTTTGGATTGTGCCTTCAAAACTAGATGTCTTCCAAATAGCTTAAGTTGAAACTGAAATGTCATTTATTCAGGAAAAACCAAAAACAACAATGAAACTTGCTTGACGAAACCTCAGATAATGATAAACCGCATCGCTTCTAGAGGGGCTCATCTTCCTAGCAGCGTTCATCAATAGACCGCCTTTTTTCATTCCCGAAGACAGCGTGCCAACCCAAGCTTCTGCTGAAATATTTAACAACACTCTTGACAGAATTCTTCGGCTCTAGACTACTTTGTTGATCAAAGAAGTGGACTAGCATTAGGCTCGCTGAGAATTAGATTCCAAAGCCCCTGTGAATATTTTTTGCCGCTGAAATATTTTTATCGATTCTCTTTTTAGCTTGTATTCAAAATGTGGGTGTTCATTAACGTGGCTATTGACTGTCCGCTTTAACAGAAATAAGCCACTTGCGGGAAAGCTAATCAACGTGTTTTGCAGACCTTCAGAGCCCAACATTATCCTTTTTCCACGCAGCAGCAAATAGGATCTCAAGTTGAGGGCTTTGGTGTTCAGGCTTGCAATAAAGGATGAAAAAGAGCAGCCTAATCATTGCCGAAAGCCTCGGATTCCCTGGAGATGTAGTTGGGAGGGGCTGAATGTTTGGCGAGCTCCGTTTTCCTTCGCCCCCTTCACATCCCTTGCCTTCCTTAGATGGCCTCCTCTTTGGCAACCAAACGTCCTCGCCGCCGCCTTTATGTCAGCCTCTAATTTCCGCCTCCTCTTCCTCCTGCTCAGGGACTCCATTTTCCTGACTGCCTCTACTCCCCTTTTTTTCTCATTGAAGGGAGTGTGAGCAATGGGGATGGTGTAATTTGGAAAGAATGTCTGCTCGGGAGTCCAGCAAGAGGGGAGCGGAGGAGGTTGGGGAGAACCTTTGCGAGCCGCAAGCCAGCGCCGACGACGAGTTGGAGGCAGCAAAGGAGAAGCACTCCCAACATCACCTGACACCTGCCTTCGGCAAATGTTCCGAAAGCTTTCACTGTCTATGGTGTTGGAGAGATGTTGAGACGTAGAGTGCAGGGACATTTATGGCCCTGGCGCTGTTCTTTGCCTCAGCCACGCTGACGGTGGTCATCCTCTACCTCTGGGTCTTCCAGCACAAGGCCTTCCATTCTCAGTTACTCCTTTATTTGCTCAACGCATATTGGCATCATTTTATCACGCAATGAAAAATTGGCATTGTCAAAATGCAGAAATTGCAAGAAAATGTCTGCCACATAATTGGTTTGATTAACTGCTCATGCTTGGCTGCTGCGGTGATAATGCGACTTGGAAGTGGGATAAAACGGGGAGTTGCTAGGCATAAAAAGGTGCAGGTACTTGCCGGAGGCGGAGGACCAAGGTCGGCATCGCGAAACGATGAGCATTCTGGACAAGCTCCAACTTCTAGCCAGGCTGGAAGAGCGGATGGAGCGTCTCAAAGTCTTTCACGCCCTTCCCACTTCCTCCACCCCTCCTCCTTCTCCTCCTTCTCCACTTTCCCCTCACACATTCTGACACCCCCCTTCTCTTGACGCCTCTCTCTGCCATCATTTCTTTCCCCGTCATTGCTGGCCAGTGAATATCCAGAGAAAGACGTTGGAATGCCAAAGAAGCGGGTCAGATAGATGGGATGGTCAGAGAGTTGGTGGATGGAAAGCTGGAGGGCTCTGCGTGGTCTGATTTGATTTCGGATGCTGGCAGTAAGGTATTTCTTGGCCTAGCCCATCTGTCCCAGGCCGCGGGTCAGGGGAACGAGGTTTATTTTTTGCCTCTTCGCAGAAAAGCCAGCGCCGAGGCTCAAGAGGCCAACGCAAAACCTCTTCACCAATTTCAGAACCTATTTTTTACCTAGCCCACAGCCAGAACTTGCCTCAAATAAAATTGCCTAAAAGTTTGCAAAAAATGTTATTGAGGGCTAGAAATATATTTTCAACCATTCTAGCAATTACATCCGAATTTTATCATATGAGGAAGGTATGAGAACCATTATCGATGCATATAAACAGACATCTTTCATCAAAATCTCAACGCATCTTAGAAGATTTGGTGGCTAATACGTGTTTAAAAAAAGCTCTGATTCGGCTTAGCCCACCCTAATCCCCTTGTCCTGTAAACTGTCACCTTTCATTTCTTCAATATTTGGCGAGTTTTGAAGTAGGTCGAATTGCTTCTGCCGTTATGTAAGGATTCCGCTCCCTGTCGAATTCACAAGAGAAGCGCTGCTGGGATGAAACTAAGATTTCGTCTTAATCCCTATTGCTTAATTAGTTAGTGTTCTTCTGCAATAGAACATGAAATCGATTCGCCGAGTTTGACTGGCGTTTGCTCGAAGTTATTCGCCGTTTCCTTAGAATTGCAAAAGTCTTGCTATGCGGAAAGCCGGCAAACAATTGGACAACATCTGGACGCACCACTTCTTTTATGCTGATGCCATCCATAAACATTTATCAGGCTTTTCTGCTCTTGCTATATTGCAAAAACGGCTTGTCATCTCCCGGAAATTTCTGGAAGAAACCCTTTTTTGCGCAGGGAAAAAGACGCTGGGTAAGCTTCATTATCTCCCCAGCCAAAGGCGGCTGTTCCCGCTTTGCCCTTCTGAAAGCCGCCATTTAAGAGAACTAAAGCTGACCTGCCTTTGCCAATCTTGAAGGCCGCAGTTATTATTTCAGCTTCTAGTTTAGCTAATTTACAAAATGAATAAGCACAAACGTTAACACCCTCAAGTATTTTTGAATTTTACGCTTAACCGTTTTTTCATTCACATAGTTTCACTGAACATATTAGAAGCATTTCACAATTCTGAATATTCACCCGTTTTTGGGCTTTTTCTAAGTTTCAGGCCTTTTCATGTAAATAAATAAGATTCTATGAATCCGCAATGGAGCATCGGCAATTGGAAAATGAGTAAAATTTGAGATTGTATTCGGCCTTCATATGAATCTGTAAAATTCTAATCATTGCTATTTATTTGTGATAAGGCGTCAGCATTTCAGCTACTGTTTCACCTAATTACAAGCTAATTCCTAAAATTTCATATTACCTTTTTTAGTATTTGTACGCTTATAAATTCCGCTTTTGTTAGAAAATGGTGTTTATTATGAGCTTGCTGCCAAATTTTTATGGTTTTTGTGAAAAAAATAAAAGTAAGGAACTAAGAGTAACTCAAGATGATCATGGTGGCATAATAGTCTTCTTTTACATCGACTTCTGAACAGCTGTAATTGGCTCTTACAAAAGCCGACCCCTTTTATCCACCCAGCACCCATCGTCTGGCTGCTGTCAAATTGCTGAAAAGCTAGCATTTACTGCTTCTGAAAAGCCTTTCTTTAGCCGTCTATTCTTTTTTAATCCGCTTCTCCATCCCATCAGCTTTGAATCAGAGCCCATAAACTCAGCCGGGAGCAATGGTTGGGCAGAGTGGAGCAGGCATGGGCGAGGGCTCCGGGCATTGGTATGCTAACGGCTCCTTCATCGGCGTGGCCGAGCACAGTGATGCCGCCGTCACCGGCGTCGCCCTCTACCTCCTTGCTTCTGGTTTCCCTCTTTTTATCTTTCTCTGCCCCTCTCATTTCACCCCCTCCAGGTCTGGTGAGTGGGGCGGCAAACCTAGTGCTGCTGGCATTGTGTGGTGTGGAGGCGGTGGAAGGGAAGGCGGAGGTGAGCAGCTTGCCGGAGGCGGCCTTGGCCATCGCGGACCTCTGCCTCGTCCTCATCCACCCCATCGGCGCCGCCTCCGCCTGGCAGAAGCGGTTCCCTCCTCACACCTGCCCAGCCCCATCAGCCTGCGGACGGAGAAAGAGGCCATTTGGAGGCTGTGGTTCGGGCGGGCGGCGTGCAGTGCTTACGCGTGGACCTGCATCACCATGGGCTGCTTCACGCTCACCTCCCCTGCCTTCCTTGCTGTGGACTTTGCCTATCGTCATAAATCCAGTGCTAAGCGCAGCACCAGCCTTTTTACCCTTAGGTCATCCTGACAAGTGGGGATTGACAGGCTCTCAGCGATGGCGGACTTGGGGAGTGTACGGGGGCGTGACGTTGTTGTTGGCCCTCAACGCCCTGCTCTGGGGCACTGCGCCATTGCTGGGCGCTGGAGAGTTGGATTCTGCTTTGGACTTTAGCCTGGGCGAGATGGGGAGGATTGAAGGTATGGTCCGGACGGGAGCAACTTGAGCTGCTCTCTGAGGAAGAGTACGGAGCCGGCCTACTACATTTACGTCTACTTCTTTGTCGGCCTCAACATCATCGTACCAATCACCGTGGGCTGGACCACGATCTGTCACGCTTCCGATGCTTCCACTCGAAAGGCATCCATCCATCCATCTCATCCACCCTATTTATGCTTAATGTCGTCCATTTGAGCTGATAGCAGCATCGCTGATCCTGCCCATGATCCTCTACACGCCCTACGCCTACATGCACTTCTACAAGATGATCTACCACGTCAGCCCCAGCATGACCATCATGCTAATCGCCCCTCTCGCAGTCAAGGTCCTTTGCAATGAGCCAAGAGAAAGTGGTGACAGAAGCAGAGCTCTCTGTCAGACGAACTCGATGCTGACGCCGCTCCTTCACCTGAGCCACAAGCGAGAGGAGGTGCTTCAGTTGTTCAGGCAGTTCCTGGGCCGAGGTTTTCTTGCCGCTCCAGGCAACCATACACCCAAGCGTTGCCGTTTTTGGCCCCTTCTTTCTTCCGCTTCTTTTAGACGCTGTAAATGGAATGAGTTGGCAGAGCAGAGCAAAAACAACAACAGCGTGTCAACGGAAGTCACACAGACTACGTCGGTGCGTGAAACTTGTTTGTAGATGTTCTCGCTTCAATTGCTTTTATAAACAAGGTATTCTCGGCTGTTGCCAAGATGCGCGGCCTTTGTTCCAGATAATAAGCTAAGCAATTCCTTTTAACTGCTTTAAGATACTGCCGCAGCAAATGTATCTGCCAAATCTAAGCTGAGTTTATTGAAAAACCAGTAATTTATGGATGTTTGAATTTTTGAAACATCAAGATTTTAGGTTTTTGACTATAAATCAAGAAATAATAAATGTGTCGAAAATTCTATTATCAACTTCAATATATCACCATTAGAGACGTACATGCCAAAATTCAAATGATTTCATTGAAAAACCATCGATTTATGGATGTTCAAATTTTTGAAACATCAAGAATTTAGGTTTTTGGCCATAAACTGAGAAATAACAAATATTTCGGAAATTCCTTTTGCCAGCTTCAAGATAGCACCTCGACGGACGTACCTGCCAAAAATCAGCCAATTTCGTTGAAAAACCAGTGATTTATGAATTTTCGTACATTGAAACATCAAAATATTGAGTTTTGGGCAAAAATCAAAAAATTACGTCAAGCCCAAAAAATGGCCTGGAGATACCACCAAGTCGGACTTTCATGCAAAAAATCAGCCAATTTCGTCGAAAAACCAGTGATTTATGAATTTTAGTAGTTTGAAACATCAAAAACTTGAGTTTTGGACGAAAATCGAAAAATTACGCCAAGCCCAAAAAATGGCCTGGAGATACCACCTAGGCGGACTTTCATGCAAAAAATCAGCCAATTTCGTTGAAAAACCGCGGAGGCCCGGCCCTGGACAGACATATATATATATATATGCGGACAGACGGACGCAAAAATGGGGTAACTGGTTAAGCTGGCCTTGGCCGCCCGCCGCTTCGGGCAGGGCGCCAGAGCTCCTCCGGCCTCCGGGCACGGGTGCTATGGCCCCTACGCTTCGCCTAGCATGCTTCGCATGCTAGGCTACGCTCCGGGGCCTCCGCACCCATGCCCTCCGGCCTCCGGAGCTCTGACTGCCCTGCCCTCCGCGGCAGGCGGCCTTCGGCCGCGCAAAAAATGTAAAGGCTGAAAATACTTGTTGTAGAGATGATATTGGAATATTTTTTGTCTTGTTTTAGACGACGCTGCTTTTTATCCTTCTACTGGTCCGATAGATGAATATCCGATAGCTGCAATACGATTGGCAATAGCTTAAACCGACAATTGACTGACAATGACACACCATAAACTTTAGAAAGAGTAAACCTTAACATTTTGATTGAATAAGAGACAAGACGGGTCAATGGAATGGAGATGATATAAAACAAATCAGATGCCAATATCCAGGTCACTTTCAGGTGCAGAGGTGCTCGCTTTTTGCGTAACGGCGTCGTTGACCTAGCCCATTCCATATTGCCATTCCTAGAGATGAAGCAGGAAGCAACCTCGCTCATCATCTGGTCCAGGAACTGCCAGATAGGCTCGATGGCTTTGTGCGACGTCTCTTCGTGCACCATGGTGCCTATAGCAGCACACCCCTTCTCCTTCTTTCTCACCTACCTAAATGGGCGGAAGTAGGAACCAGCGCTAAGCTCGGGGGCAAAACTCATCACTCCCATCACCGGCTCGTTCAGCGGCTCCGATGAAACCACCCAGTTACGCCCGACCTCCACACACAGCCACACTTCAGAAAGCCAGTCATTGCAGCGGATGGGTGGGAGGAGCCTTCTCGATGTGAGGGAGGCGCTTGCAGAAGCTGTCGGTAAAGGCGATGGCTCGTACTCTCTGCTCAAAGTTGTCGGGGAACTCCTTGGCCTGAAGGCGGGAGAGGTTAAGGGAGGTTAAGGGAGGAGAGGGTAGGATACGATGTAGCCGGTGACGACGCCGCCGGCAGAGTGAGCCACGATGGCAATGTCCCTGGCCGCCGCGCTTAGCATCCACGTCTTCCACACGTAAAGGCCATGTTCAGTCGATGTCTCGCTCCCCTGCCAATCATTCTCTTCCCTGAGTGGGGTCTTAGGGAGGAGAGGACAGGAGAGAAAAGTTACACGAATGGGGCGGTTGCCGTGGTTGGGATCCCGGTTCTGGTTGGTGTTGAGGACTAGGACGCCCCAGCCACGCTCCAAACCCCGCCGAACGTAGGCCAGCTGACTCCCACTCTCCAGACTCTCGTTGATGATCAGCCTGTCAATTCAGCTTTCTTCTCACCCTGCTTCTCAATGAACCTCCTCACCGTCTGGCCCACTGGCCGGCGCGTACGGCGCCTGCGCCATGGATGAGCAGTAGGAGCTTCTCTGCCTTCTCGGCACCCTCGGAGGCGAAGAAGAACCCTCGCGGCTCCCCCTCCTCCACGTCAAACTGCAAACCAGCTCCTCTCCTCCACAGACAGCTGCTACCAAGGACTCCTTCTCTCACCGGCACAGCCACTCTGTGCAGGCCCAACTCCTCCAGCAGGCCGTAGATGTGCTCCGTGATTGCCTGGGGATTGGAGGGGAGAATGAGAATGGAGAGAGAAGGGAAGGAGGAGGGGAACCCCGCCGAGTGCCTCGTAGCGCAGCTGGTTGTCAGCCTGGTTCCCGTGCACATCGAACTGGAAGCGCGCACCGTCCTCCACTTTGCGCAGCTGTCCCGCCTCGTTGAAGGCATAGCCGAAGTCCGCCAGCGTTCGCATCTGAGTGGGAGAAGAGTGAGGGTTGCTAGGAGAAAGGAGGCTCAACCTGGTCATAGTCGGGGATGTTGCTCTGGGTAGCAGAGCTGGGCGATGGCTGTTGGAGCTTGGCGGATTTGGCGGGCGGTGGAGCATCGTCCTCCTTGTCCTTTTCGCTGAGGAGCATGAGGATTGAAATCATCACTCTCCAAAAGGCACAAACTCTCCTGCTGTTTGTTATAAACTGCAGAATACTGCAGATGCGAGGCGGGCTTGTTTTGAGGGCCAATGTCGAAAACGCTTTCTTTTTTTGAAACGATGACTTTCCTCGTTTGTTTTGTTTATTTTGGCAAAATAAGCCTGGAGAACAAGGAAAGTCATTGGACTTTTCGCGGTTTAGAGTCAATAGGCCTCTGGTAAGCAATTGAAGCCTTTATAAGGCCAAATTGTCGATTTTTGGCCTCTAACGGGCTGGGAAGCATGACTTTCCCATGACTTTCCTCCGTTTTTTGCTTCTTTGGGACCTGCTTGAGCCGTATGGCGAGGAAAGTCATTGGACTTTTCGCGGTTTAGAGTCAATAGGCCTCTGGTAAGCAATTGAAGCCTTTATAAGGCCAAATTGTCGATTTTTGGCCTCTAACGGGCTGGGAAGCATGACTTTCCCATGACTTTCCTCCGTTTTTTACTTCTTTGGGACCTGCTTGAGCCGTATGGCGAGGAAAGTCATGAGACTTTTCGCATTTTAGGGTCACAAGGCCTCTTGCTAGGTGATAGATGCCTTTAATTTTTTTGGAAAATGTTCACGATTTCAAAAATCTTTTCTGAACAATTAGTTAATTGTTCAGAACCTTATTTTGAAATCGTGAATAATTAATAATTTTTCATATTCACTAAAACCATCATTGCTCATCCAATAATAACCCAAAATCCACCATTCCAACTTTAGGGAAACAAATTCAATCTATATTTTCTCCTAAAAGGCAGTTAGAGCGCCTATAAGTTAATATGTAGCTCTAAATCACAAAATATGATTATTGCTCACGATTTCAAAATTGTAATAATTGTAAATAATTGTTCATTATTGTAAATAATTGTTCATTATTGTAAATAATTGTTCATTATTGTAAATAATTGTTACTGTTCACAAATCGACATGGACCCCCCCCATACCCATCCGGTCCTAGCCCTCCTTCAAGCATCTAGATCTTCAGTCACTGGGATCAGCCATGTGGACAAGTGGTGTAGTGGTGCAAGTGATTGAACTGCTTGGTCTATCAAGCAGGCTCGAATCCTCACTCATTAATTTTTTTTGAATGCCTTTAAAGTTGAGGAAATAACTGGTACCATCGGCATGCCGAAATAAAGCTATTTTCTCTTGAAAAAAAAACGATTGCCCTTTGGCTTTACAATCGGGGCAATCGTTTTTTTTCAAGAGAAAAGAGCTTTATTTCGGCTTGCCGATGGTACCAGTTATTATAATACTCTATGAAACCCACTATTCTCTAGCAAGTCCTTCGGCTATTCTCTTAAATTGGACTTTCACCACTGGCATTGTCTCATCAGCATTTAAAAGTAGCAAAGTTATTCCTGTGTATAAGAAGAAAGGGGATCGCAGCAATCCCAGCTCTTATTGCCCAATTTCTCTGAATAGTCAGGTTTCTAAACTACAAGAAAAAATTGTTGTCCAAAAATTAATTTGTTACTGTGAAAGACATGGACTCATCTCTGACTTTCAGTTTGGTTTTTAGCTGGCCGCTCCACTACTACTGAGCACCTTTGCTCCACCAATGCTTGGTCTAGTTCAGTTGTTTCAAAGACTCCATGCTATGTTGCATACTTTGACTTCTATTCAGTTTCACACCAAAAACTTTTAATTCAACTAGATAGAGTCTCTTGGAATGAGTCATGGTAAAGTCATGCTTCCCAGCCCGTCAGAGGCCAAAAATCGATTATTAGGGCTTATAAAGGCGTCTATCACCTACCAAGAGGCCTAGTGACCCTGCAATGCGAAAATTCTCATGACTTTCCTCGCCGTACGGCTCAAGCAGGTCCCAAAGAGGTAAAAAACGGAGGAAAGTCATGGGAAAGTCATGCTTCCCAGCCCATCAGGGGCCAAAAATCGATTATTAGGACTTATAAAGGCGTCTATCACCTACCAAGAGGCCTAGTGACCTTGCAATGCGAAAAGTCTCATGACTTTCTTCGCCGTACGGCCCAAGCAGGTCCGAAAGAAGTAAAAAACGGATGAAAGTCATGGGAAAGTCATGCTTCCCAGCCCGTTAGAGGCCAAAAATCGACAATTTGGCCTTATAAAGGCTTCAATTGCTTACCAGAGGCCTATTGACTTTAAACCGCGAAAAGTCCAATGACTTTCCTTGTTCTCCAGGCTTATTTTGCCACAATAAACAAAACAAACGAGGAAAGTCATCGTTTTAAAAAAAGAAAGCGTTTTCGATATACACCTGTTTTGAGCGCCATGTTGTGCGCATTTTTGTGCCAGGCGCTGTGCGTCTAGTTTGCGCAAATTTAGTGAATATGGGTGCACCGGTTTTTTGGAGTGTTTTTAGATGCAATGGAATTGTTGAAAAGCGGCAAAAGCATGAGAAAGCATGTGAAAATTGTAAGACTCAGAGTGGATTTTTTGTTGCCCTGGGCAGCAGTCCGCGGGCTTTGTAGAGCTGACTCACAGCCCGTGCAACGTTGAGCCTAGAAAAGAGCTCGCATTACGCAGCCTGGAGCACAGGCAATGAGCAGATGATGTAACCTGAGGAGATGGAATTGTTGGAGGTTGAGCTGAAGAGTTCGCTGAGTGAGCTGTCCCGAGGGGTCCTCCAAGTCCAGCTTCAGTTCCACAAAGGGCTCCAGAAGACGTTCCATTAGACTGCAGGCTCCAGTGAGAGAAAGTGAAAGAGAGAGAATAAGGCCAAACCTGCTGGCAATGATGACGTTGAGGTTCCAGCTGAGACTGCGAAGACGCCAGCAGTGCGGCATGGGAAGGTGGCGAGGACTGAGACCAAATATAGGGATTTCGGAAATAAACGATTTGGTCTGAATTGGGCAACCTTAGGCCTGAAGATGATATGAGTTGAAGCACTTGTTCGACTGCCGCCTTGTCCAATCTGCAGGTCATTTCTAGTCAACATCTTCTTTCGGTCACTGCTCATTTGCTTCTGTGGGTGTGATTAAAGCTTTAGTTTATTCAGAAACACTCATGCAAAGGCATTACAGCAAGACAGCCAACAAAAGCAGCAAAGTGATCAGCGTCTGTGAACAATTCGACCGTTTTTGACAACGAAACGAATGAGATCCGCATGGCAGCCCAGCTGATAGACTATGGCCTGCCAACGGGGGGAGTTGAGCACCAGAAAGTCAGCCGCCCGACCCTCCTGACAAAGCCTCCTTGCCCTCATCCTCTGCCAATGGCCAGGAAAGGAACATGAAGAGCGCCGTGGGAATGGCCGCGGTTGAGTGCGTAGGTGGCGTTGAGGCTGGCAGCCACCAGGGCCTCCGCCGGCCTCAGCCCCAGCAGGCGACAGGCCAGGTTCAGCACCAGCGGCATCGCGTAGCAGTACGCGTTCGGGTTGAAGTCCGAGCCTGCCACCCGTCAGCCTTCACTCACAAACGCAAGGCCATCCTAGGAAGGGACTGGGGACCCAAGGCCACAGGGACTCCGGCCTGTATCATGGCTCGGGCCGGGGGACTCCGCAGCTGAAGGAGATAGGCCGTGGTGGGCAGGAAAACAGCCGCTGTCCCCGCCTTCGCCATCGCCTCTGCAGGGGAGAAGAGAAAGCAGATGGAGCTGATGGTGGAAAGATTGTGAAACGGATCCCGGCAGAGGAGACCTCCTCCAGATGGGAAATGGCCAAGGCCCCCTCCTCAGCACCCATCTCAGCAGTGCCCAGACAGCTCAGCTCTTCGCCGTGGAAGTTCCCGCTCACAAAATCATCAGCATTTTTCGAACAGCCTCCCTTGACCTCCGAATAGCTGGCTAACTGTAGCCCGGCAGCTTGGCCTGCCCTCAGGATCCTCCTTGCCTCCTCCAGACCGAATACCCCGCCCTCTGCGAACACATCCACGTTCTCCAGGCAGGACAGCTCTCCGCGCTCTTTCAAGGTCTTCAGGACTTCCAGCTGACGCAGCACCTCTGCACAGGCCTCTTTCGAAGTCTGCAGAAGGCCAGGGCTCCTAATCTAATTCCTCTCAGGGCCTCAGGAACTTGGCCAGGTGGGATGGCGTGTGCTCCGCAGTAGGTGCCGCTGATGGTGAGTCGGTCGCTGAGCTGCTCCTTGGCGGTCTGGATGACCCTGAGCATCTTCAGCTCCCCCTCCAGAGAGAGGCCGTAGCCGGACTTCGCCTCCAGTGTCGTCGTCCCGCAGCCCAGTGCCGCCTCCGCTCGCTCCTAACCAACACACACTCCTCTCACTCTGCTGCTGCCTAGGGGGATGAGGTGGGCAGAGGACGAGGAAGGATGCGAGGAGGTCCTCTTCGCTGGCGGCGTTGGTGGCGGCGACGGTGGCGTGGATGCCGCCGCCGGCCGCATGGATCTCCATGTAGGAGGCCCCTGCCAGCTTCTGCTCGAACTCCCCCATCTTCAAAGGCACTGCCATCCTTGCGAGTGAGGCCCCGAGTGATAGCTGGTGCACCCGATCCCCAGCCCAGACAGGATGGCTGTGGGCGTCCACGAAGCCGGGGATGACAGCGCAGCCGCCGATGTCCACCTCCTCCTCCACCAACAGCGCCTCCCGCTCCAGCCAGGCGGGCATCTCGGCGTCCGGGAGGATGGCCAGAACCACGTCGCTGACGGCCAGGCTGAGGCCGCCCTTGCAGCCGGGGGGAGGGCGGAGGATGAGGGGGGCGGCCATGGCCTCGCCGGTGAGGCAGGAGACGGAGGAGGAGTTGGTGATGGCCGCCACCTCGCTGGCTCCGTGGAACACTCGAACGCGAGGGGGTTGGAAAGAGTTGGAGGCCATGCTGGATTGGGGAATGAGCTGTGGCAGGCTAAAGTTTGGGAGATATGGTTGGGAGGAGGCCAGACTCTCACACCTGGCGCCCATTTATCAAAGGTCGCGCCCGAGGGACTTGACACACGCTGTTGCTTAGGAATTTGAACTAGTCCTTATTGTTGCGTCCACGGTACATCAAGAGCTGTATTAAAATAGCAGCAAAACGGTTAATAGCAGTATTTATGGATTTTTATGTAACCAAAATTGAACGCAAGGCGGCTTATGTTCAAATTACTCAGCTTAAATATGCTCGAGGACCATTTTTTAAGATTCAACTTCATATTATCCGAAGCACATCCTGAATCTGAGGAAATTGATATGCCTACATGCCTTGCCAAGAAGAATCGACACAGACACGATGCAAATCTTGGACTGAGCTAGCAACTAAAGTTCCTGGGAAGTTCTAGAAACAGGATCCTAATATGAGAGCCCTCAAACAACCATTTAGTAATTTTAAACTCTATTTTGTTTCCAAAAGACAGTTTAGGTTAGAGCATCAAGCATGGTTTTGCGCCATTTCAGACTGGTGAGACATGAGACTCTGCAAAATAGCTTGCCAGACTTGGGATGGTGAATAAATCATAAAGCTGGTATGCCGCTATTGTGTTGCCAAAGAAAATGTCTGCTAACCTAGCAGCTTGAAGTTGACTTAGTATGGCATCTTGGTCATTGGGTGGGTGTTTGTGAAGTGACTCGAAGAGACGCACTAGACGTAGCAGATCAGCCTCCCTCCCTTTCGTCCCCTTCCACATCTCCTCCGATCCCCGTCTTTTCCGCGCTAGTTCCCATCCACCTCAAGGCTTTCATTCCACTCTTCTAACTACTACTTTAGTCTTTTTTGTCATTATAAGTTTAGCAGAAATTGCTTTTACTTTAGTCAATGTAATGCTGTAAGCTGAAAGTTTGTTGTAATGAGTGCGAACTTTTGGTCAAACAAATTTCGGAGAATGGTCTACAAAAGAAAGAGCGACATCTTACATGATATGAGTGCGGGTGGCCATATTTTTGGCTTCTGGCTTGGTTGTGGTTTGATAGGACGACTCATTTCGGCTACAACAATTCCTCAGCCCGCTATAAGCTTCAGTTGATAAGCGGCTCGGAACTGCGCAGTGGGAAAGTTGAGGTGGAGGTGTGCCGAGAAAGGTTGGAAAGGGCGGGAGAGACAAGCAAGTGTAGGCCGCCGTTTGAGGAGCGCTGCACTGCCTTTGCCCCAAACTGTTTGTCCACCAGGTCAAAGGTGGCTCCAGCCTAGTCAACGCCGAGGCCGCCAAACAAAGTGAAAGAGACGATGAATTATCTGACGGACCAGATTCCATTCATCGACAGCCTCAGCCCAGAATGGCGCCAATCTGTCGACGACGCCGCTGTCTCCCTCTTTAGGGTCCCATTTTCAATTCCTATCCTGGCAACCAGTGCCACTGTACGTATGGATGCTACATTAGATTTGAGGACCAGAAAATTGCTTAAATTTTTAAGATGTATGATTTTTCGGAAATACTTAAAAATTATTGGTGAGTGGGTGTGGGAGGATATTAAGGTGGAAGAAGAGAAAAAAAATGCGAATCTTGAGGCGGCAGATTGGCTTTGTGGGACGAAGGATGTGCGAGAGCAGATCCGAGACCACACGAGCTTCTTCGTGGGAGAGATGGTCTTCTTCTTCCTCGCCTTCCTCACCTTCATTCACGGTCACCAGTCCTCACGCATCACCTTTTTCTGCTCCATCCCAATCGCACCTACTTCCAGCCTATCGTAAAGGCGGGCGCTACATGTATCTCTGGATCGGCATCATCCTTCATGACCTCAACACCGAGCTCCTCGTCTACCTCATCCCAGACCTCGACAACTTCTGGCACGCCCAGGTCTCTTTGATCTCTCTTTCTTTGCCTCCCTCCGTCAAACAGCAGAGTTTGAAGGGTATACTGACACTGTTCGGACGTCGCATGCCGGCCTACATCCTGGCCCTCTACCCCGTCTTCGACTACACCGCCGCCGTGGCCGCCAGGCGCATGCACCTCCCTTGGTTTACTCACACCCCTTCTGCCTGGTTGTGCATTGAGAAGAGGCATAGGTGGGCGGAGGCACCGGCCGCTGGCCTCTTCACGGTCCTCATGGACATCCCCTACGATATCATGGGCATCAAGCTCCTCTGGTGGACCTGGTCGGACACGGACCCCAACGTAGGCGAGCGCACCTACTGGGTTCCCTGGTGCTCCTACTACTTCCACGCCGCCTTCGCTGCCTCCTTCAACTTCATCCTCACCGGTTCCCGACGTCTGCTCCTCCCCAAGGAGTACGACTGGAAACTGTACCCACTTTCACTCACCCCCCACCTCAATCTCACCTTCATTGTTTCACCCAACTTGAAGATTCCCGCGAGAGATCCTGTGCATCCTGCTGGCAGCTGGCGGTGCATTCTGGCTAGGCTCCATCCAGTTCGTGCCCATCTACCACAGCTTCCACGACCTCTTCAACGTTCCCACGGAGTGCTGCGCCCTCGCCTTCCTCTTCACCTACGCCTACATCGTCTGGAGTGCCGACCGACGACCCTCCGCCCCTGCACGACCCAAAAGTCCCTCCATCCCTCTCCATCCTCAGGATGAGGTGGTTTTGCTTTTAGAGTACCGACTGTGGTTCGACGAGCTGGCGCTGGTGGTGAGCCTGCACTACCTCTTCTTCATGGGCCTCGTCATCTTCGCCGACGACCCCGCCTCCATCCGCGCCACCGGCCTGCACGAGCCCCTCGGACCCTGCAACCAGTACATGGACGTTGCCGCCGCTCTACCTTACAATGCCGATGAGAGGGGGTGAGGGGAGTGAGTTTGAGGTGCAAACGGTGAGCGGGCTGGTGCTGAAGAAGCAGCGTTTCTTATGCGTCAGCGACTACGACGAGGCCTATTTTGACTTCCACTGTCTGGAAGGGGGTCGCCCGCCGCGCCTGCCTAATGGGGGCAATGGGAGTTTAGAGTGGTACACCATCTGCGGTACGGACTATCCCAACCATGCTGAGTACATCTTCGTCATCTGGGCGGCCTGCTGTTTCGGAGCTGCCATCCTCTACCAGGTCATGCCTGCTTGGGCGCATCATATTATTCTCAGTTTCTAAATGGGAAAAGGTAAAAGCTACCGGTTGTGACAACTCTAAAAATAGCTAATGGGCTATTTACAATGTTCAACTTTTACTGATTGGATAAAGAAAATTGATCTGCTTTCTCCGACAAAACAAACTGAAAATTTTCGATATGGCCTAAAAAATTACAGTATAATTTTACATTTTTAAAAAAGCTAAACTTTTAGGTAGTTCCTTATTTATGACTTTTATTTTGTTCGAAATAATGAAATATTTTCAGGCATTGGCTCGAAGCGGAGAAACCCCGGAAGACCCTAGGAAGGTGTACAAGCGCAAACGAGAATAAACAATGTTCACGCTTCTAAGCCCATATCTCTTGCTAATTGCTCAAACCTGTCGATGTTTCATTTCCTATGCTCTCAATTTCTCAGAGGTCAAGAAAAGAAGTTATTGAGAACTGGGAGCTAAAATGAAATATGAGCCCTTGCAAATAGGCTAAAAGGAGGCCTTTGCAAGAAAGGGAGAGTGACTAGGGCAGGGTGACATCGTGCCCCATAAAGCTAGCCATCAAGCCTAACGAAGAATCAAGCAAAGGAGCTTCTTCTTAATCATCAAGCAGCGCCTTAAGACTCCCAGCCAATTGAGGTTGATGTATCGCATTCTGGTAGAAGAGCCTACGCCCCGTTCTGCTCCAAGCACCAGCATCCAGTGAGTCATTTCTCATCTTCTTTATCAGTTTATGCGGGTATTGAGTGCATAGAGTAGAGGAGGCAGGGGAAGAGGCAGGTGTGGCTGAGGCAGGGGAGGAAGAGGGAGGTCGCGTGCTATGACTAGATGTCCTTCCTCTGTGTGCTAGGCTGAGGCTGAGGCTTGAAGGTGTGCCTCAGCAGCCACTCCTGTGCCCGGCTCTGCCCTCAGTGAGCGTCGTCAGCAAGTCCTCCAAATTGTCGGCACCCAGGTAAGGACAGCTTGGCAGACGGACAGGTTGTCTGGGCGGACTTTAGCTGACATCTTTCCCTGGCCTCTTAATCAAGGCTACTAACTCAGGCACTCTTCACCTTCCGCCTCAGCCTTGCCATTCCAGCGCCGCCCAAGCAGAGGAAAATGGTGGCTCCAGTTTTTTGGCAATGGAAAGGGTAAAAAGCAATTGTTGTCAGTTCGGTTGGATTCATTGGGGCATTCGAATGATGCTGGAGCGGAAGTACGGCGGTGACATTTGGGACAAAGTCATGTAGACTGCCTCTTGATGCGGTTGAAGGCAAAGAGGAGTGATTTGATGGGGCCAGGCAAATGGCGGGCTTCGTGAAGGAGATGTCGAACAGAAACATGTATTACGAGGATGCGGACTCCTTTAAAATCATCGCCAGCGCCTCCGCCGTTATTGGTTCTTTCACTCTCTGCTTCACCTGCGCCATCTTTACATTTATCATTATCATTTATGATCATTATTTTTTATAGATGATGTTTGCTAACAGCTCTTTCCCTGAAACACTTTAGTAGGTATAGGGCGACACTAAATGTTTCAGCTTTAGTAAACTGTGCTCCAGTCTTTACGTTTTCGACAGAATGAATTTTCAAAATGCTAGCAAGACGTTGCTGACCCTGATTATGGTTGGAAGGAATGCCGGTGGATGATGTGTGGGAGGCGTACGGGGGCTTTCTGATCACCTTCACGATGGAGACGGGGTGGGACGAACTGCTGCGAGGTTTGGCGCCCGACCTGGAAGGTTTCCTCCAAACTCTCGACGCCCTCCACTACTTCATCGATCGCGTCGTCTACCAGGCCCAGCTTCAGGTCTCCCACTTCCCTCTCTTATCCAGCCACTCTCCCCCCATCCTGCCTCCCCTCAGGGTCCCTCGTTCCGCGTGGAGTCGGCGGGCGGGGCGAGGGATGGACTCATCCTCCACTACTATTCACGCCGCAGAAATCTCTACCCCATCGTCAAAGGTCTTCTGTTCCCAGCTCAGGGATGGACTCTGAAAGCAGAGCATGTGCTAGGAGTGGTACGGGAAATAGCGCGGCAGATCTTCGACATGGAGATCAGTGTGCGGGTGATGGAGCGGAAGCAGGAGGTCCTAC
Source organism: Ptycholaimellus sp. GST1_10 (assembly GCA_030248095.1). Classification (NCBI taxonomy): domain Eukaryota; kingdom Metazoa; phylum Nematoda; class Chromadorea; order Chromadorida; family Chromadoridae; genus Ptycholaimellus; species Ptycholaimellus sp. GST1_10. The sequence continues at coordinate 8,306 of JASANA010009258.1, read as the reverse complement.
CTGGTGAGGATGCCATTCAGGTTTACCCTCCCCTGATCTGAGGATGGGGGAAGAAGGTTGGAATTGAAGGAGCACGTCATTCTACGCATCACGCTGGTCCAGGAGGATGCGATAGAGCGCATGTACAGCCAGCGCCGCCTCACTCACCAGGACATCGGCAAACTCGGCCAACAGACCCTACTCCTTAGGGTTCAGCCCTACTCCTCTGGCTTCACTTCCTGGGAGATAGAAATTCCAGGATTTTGCCCGCCTATTCCCCATCCACTTTGTCTTCGATCGCGGTCTTCGCCTGACTCATTACGGAATCTTTGTGAAACGAATGTTCCCCTACCTCGTCAAAGATGTACTGCCCTTCCAGTCATTCTTTGCCTCTCGCTCACACTGAAAGCGTGAGTGATGCAGGAGACGACACTGAGCGACATCCTAGAGCTCATCTTCCCGGAGATCCCGCTGGACTTTGAGACCATCTTCAACTTCCTCAACAGCGTCTTTGTCTTCCGCATCCATTCTCATCTCATGTTCTCCGCCAAGCCCATCATCGTCAAAGGCTTCCCCCAGCCCCCCTCCTTCCCCAGCTTCCACCGCCACTGGCCACCTGCAGGCCAGATGTTCCGCCTGGGAGAGTCGGAAGGGGCCCGACTGGCCTACGTCTGTAGCCTGAACTGCACCAGCATCCCCGACCTCCTGGAGCGCGGCCTCCACCTCACCGACCTCCCACTCCACGACGCCACCCGCGACCTCATCCTCCTCAACCAGAGTCGCATGAGTCAGGTGGAGCTGAAGTTAGTCCTACTCTTCTCCTCCTCTACCCCTACGATCACCCTGCTCACCCTCCCTGCAGCCTACGCCTAGAGGAGACGCAGGAGGAGCTGAAGGCGGTGACGGCGGGTGTGCAGGCGGAGCAGGCAAAGACGGACGCGCTCCTCTCCGAGCTCCTCCCACCCTCCATCTCCGCCGTCCTTCGTCAGGGCGGCTCTGTGGAGGCCTGTTAGGAGCTCGGCTTGTCTACGGCTAAGGGGGATAGAAGGAGGAGGAATTGTCAGCGGACTTCGAGGCGGCTACGGTCCTATTCTCGGACATCGTCTCATTTACCAGCCTCTGCGCGGCCACGACGCCGATCGCGGTGGTGGACCTACTTAACGATCTCTACCTTAGATTCGACCGACTCACCAGCATCAACCACGTCTACAAGGTCCCTTCAACCCCCACACTGCTATTTCTATAACATTGGACTGAACCTGAGTCAAAGTTGGTTGTAGGTGGAGACCATTGGCGACGCGTATATGGTGGTATGTTGCTGTTTTGTAAAATGAACTCTGCTGATCAGTTTGCACTGAGGCTGCCGGAGTGCCGGAACCATGCGAAGATCACGCGAGCAAGGTGAGCCACCCTTTATCCATGCCTAGCTCTAATACACAAATTTGGATAAGTTTTTTGGGGCTGTTTTAATTGGATTGCAAGCATATTGGTTTTTAGATCTTCGATATGGCGCTGGGTATGCTGTACGAGACGAAGCACGTGCCTTCACCTGTGGACGGGCACTCCATACAGGCTAGTCTTTCTCACAAGCTCACATTGCATCCTATCACCTCCCGTCTACTCAGCTCAATCAAAGTCAATCAAGGAAGGGCTGGGCTGAGCTTTCAACTGATGCATGAAGCAAGAAAGAAAAAGAATATAGCTTGAAAGAGCTGGTAAGAAGCTTTGATGAGCTCTAAAGTGTCGTCGTCCGCCCTTCACCCAACAGCGCCTCCTCTTCATCAGGCCAGCGCAGAATTTGTCTGCAATGAAGCTAGCATTTTTGGTGCTTTTTGCCAATCCTCCTTAGGCACTGGTCAGGATGGACAAGGCTCTTCACCAAACTGACCAGGATTGGAGGCGGAAAAGAGAAATTGGGTGCAAAACAGGGCTTAGTGGAATTTTTCCAGCGGCTTTTCGACAAGCCTTGTCCAGCCTTTTTCAGCAAAGCCAGGCGCCTTCCGAACAGGCCTTCTTTGGTCAAAGCGTTGGTGATGAGCCTTCTCTTCTAGCCAGACTGTGAGTGGAGGCCGCAGAGCAATGGAAGGAAGACTGGACTGGGAGCTGGGTGTCAAATGAGATGGAGTGAGTGAGTGAGATGAGGAGAGGAAGGGACAGAAGCGGGAACTGAGCGGTGAAAGCAATGAAAAAGCGCCAATGCAAAAGGCACGATCTGACTGACTGGCATCGTGCCCGCCGTTCCCACTTACTCTCTATCAGGCCTCGCAAATGCTGCAACTTCTCTTCGGACTTTAGCCAATGTGCTGGACACACACAAAGAACCCAACGTCACACAAAGCCTACGTCTTGTGCGCTAGAAAATAAGGCAGAATAGAGCCAGTGGTTTCGCTGGGACAGCCTTGTGAAATATAAGTCAGCAAAAAGGGTTCTCTTTCAAGAACATTAATTAACCAAAATTTTGCTGCATTGGGTGAGTTTTGAGGCATGAGAAATTTCTAAACTCAGCCAAGTTCTTCCCAGCGAAATCCATAGCATAGGCTGCTGCATAGAAATACGGAGCATGGAGAGGCGGGGCTGATGGAGGAAGAGGATGGGGTAGGCAACCTGAGCGGGGATGAGTCGCGTGAGCTTTGGCTGTGCCGGTACTTGCTGCCTCTCCGCGTTCCAGTACCCGCCACTCCGTTCCCATCCTGCTGCCAGTCTCTTTCAAGGGAAGTGGAGGAAGAAGTGAAGTGCTTGTCACCTGAGGGTTAGAGGAGGAAGCAGGGGGCTGAGGAGGAGCGGGTGTGTAGGTGAGGCCGAAGTTCTTGCGACGCCGGTGGCAGAAGTAGTAGAGGAAGCGCTTGCGATAGTCTTCGGCGAAGATGAGGTAGACCACGAAGTTCACCGAGGAGCTGGACAGCCCCTGCCTCTCTTTCTTCATGCCCATGGGGGAGGGGAAGGGGAGGAGACTTGAAGATGACGAGGAAATTGGAGGTATCGGTGAGGAAGTTGAGCAGGAGTTTGGAAGGCGTGGAAAAGGTCTCCACGATGTTGATGATGAGCGCCAGCGTGTTGCAGGCCAGAAACAGGACCACTACCATGATCATCGTTATCGTCTCGTCTTCAACATCCATTCTTTATCCTCCGTGAATCCTAATAGTGGGAAGAGAGGAGAGAAAGACTGGAACTGACGGCCTGATCCTGCGGCGTGGGCTCTGGGGGCGGTGGAATCTCGGGCGATGGAAGCTCGTGTAGGGGGCTCTTGACGCCGCCGCCAGAGAGTGCGGTGCCCATGGCCGTCCGCCCCGCCATCCCGTTCAGCTCCATCAGCCCCAGTCGAAAGCGTGCCCGCTGCTTGTTCATCTGCAAACCTGCCCTCCCTCCTCCTCCTCCTGCCCCCTTCACCAACTGAGTGCAAGGACGGAGTGCTTCTGGCCTTTCTACACACCAGTTCCCAAAGGCCCTCAGCCAGGATCTGCTTTGACGGCAAACTTTGTGATGGAAAACTGGACAGCTTCTTTTTTCTAGTTGTCAAAATTTTGGCAAAGTTTCAATTCGGCTGGTGGTTTTTGATAGTTTGAGAACCACGAGCCGAATAGCAATTTTGCAAAGATGTCAAGTTTTTCATGCCAGACGTTCCAGCCAAGGCGCTACAAGGCTGCAGACACAGTGGTGTATGGGTGGAGCTGGAGCAGGGTGGGGGTGTCAGCGTTGAGCAGGGTGATGGTGTCTAGTCTGCCTGGGGAGGGCAGGCGTGAACAGAAAGACGAGAAGCTGAAAGCGTGCTTGAGAGCAGAGAAAGTGAGCGAGTGAGCAGTGGGGCTGTGTGAGAGAGAGGAAGAGGCAGTGTGGATGCGCAAACCTTGTTACCTTCAGCTAGAAGGTTCCCGAGGGGAAGAAAAGAACCGCTTGCATTAGAGAGATTGGCGGAATGGCTAGCCAGCGTGAGAAGTGAGTGGGGCGAAGAGAGAAAGAAAAACCTTGGTGACGATGAGGGCATTGAGGATGGAGAGAAGGATGAAAGGCAGGAAGGCCATCAGAATCATGTACATGTACACCTGCAAATTCTTCCCTTGTCCTCCTGTTAACTAAGCATGACCAAGGCTTTAGCATACGTTGTAGACTTCGTTGATGTGCATGTAAAGCGTTGTAGGACAAACCTGAGAATATTCTTGTGGAGCAGTATTGTAGAAAAGAGGCAGAGAGTGCAACTTCAATGACGGATTCGTTGTATCCGGGGAAGAAGCATTCGCGAAGGCGGAACTGGCCAAAGCGTAGACTGCTGTACGCTGCACTGCCTAAACCCGGTTCTGGTCTAGGTGGTAGGTGAAGTAGAAGAAGAGGTTGAAGAAGAGTAGAAGAAGAGGTAGAAGAAAGGAAGCCTAGGAAGACGCCGGCAACGATAAGCTTGGCTCTGGAGATAGTGCACCAGCACTGACTAAACTTGGACCAGCACACCTTCATGTAGCAGTCGAAGGCAGCAAAAACCGTGAAGTAGACTGCAACCGGAGATGTGAGAATGGAAAGGAGAAGGAAGAGAGGAAGAAGGAAGGAAAAAGAGAGGAAGAAGAGAGGAGGTAACCGGAGCAAGTTTGAGCAATGTAGCCGACGGCTAGTGTAGAGGTGAGGGTTTTGACGACGTCCTCTAGAGGGGGTATGTAGGAGCGAGCGGAGTCGCACCAGAACACCGCAAACCCGCAGATGATCACAAAAAAGTCCGAGCACGCCAGCGCCGTCAGGTACGCGTAACCGCTATCAACCAACTACCAATATCCAACAAATTACAAAACCCATTTTTTACTCATTTCATTTCAAGTGTAATCTGAGCAGTTAATTTAGCTTTACTGAGAAGGTCAAAAGTCACAAAAACGTGGTTGCCCAAAAATTTTGCCCCCCTCCTTTTTTTTAAATATTTTTTTGAAACTAGACACTACTTATTGTGGCCTATGAGAATGCAAAATCGAAATTCTTTTTTTGGCGAATTTTTGAAGTTTCATAAATTTGCCAAAATTTTATTTGCCTATAACACCTTTTCTTGTCAATCGATTTTGATCAATCGAACATCATTGGAACCGTTTCGACGAGAAAAACATTTTCTTCCATTTGATTATCTCTCTACAATCAAGCCCTGCTTAGTTAATTACAAAAAACAGGTTTGCACAGTTGTTGAAAAATGAATTTTTTACAATTTCAATGTAAAAATATCATCAGTGTCAGATAGAACTCAATTTTTCTGAACATTCAGGTCTTTTTACCTATATGTACCAATCCATGGCTCCAGATACTTTGTTACACGAGAGATATTAAAATGAAAACTCCTATTTTTCCCTTACAACATAAGCAAAAATGGCCGAAAAATTTTTGTCTCAAAATTTTAATTTTTTAGCTCAGAAAATTGTTTCTGACTCGCATTCCATTTAGTTAAAAATTTTTAGCCGCAGTTTTAATGTTTGAGTGGGAAAACTGGGCAGGAAAATGTGAACGTTTTCCCACTCAAACATTAAAATTGCGGCTAAAAACCATACAATCCTAAATTAAAAACCCGTTTGGTAGAAAATTTAACACAATGACGTGGGCACTTGGGGGCGTTTTATGATAAATGTTCGGCAACAAATATTAATTAGCTCTGGAGTTATGGCTGGCTGAATTAGGTGTACGCATAAATCACCCCCCTCCCCATGGTAACTACCTGATTGAACAATATAAAGTACTTATTTGCTAACTTAGTGAGACATATAACTGTTTTTAAGAAAAATATGAAAATGTATGCCAAAAATATGAATACTTTACTAAGGTTTGATGCAAATAACCCGAAAAAGAATTGAGCAATATTGAGGACATAGACAGTGTGAAAGCTTTGCTTTGAAAAGGTGTAAAATAAACAAAACATGAAGCAAAATTTGATGCAAAATGTTCCAACCAATGATAAAGCAATTGTTTTTTGCGTGAATTCGAAAATGTTTGTTCTACAAAATGGGTGAAAGACTGCTGTTGTGGAAAAGAAAAAGGAGGGGGCGAAAAGCGCGAGGAAAGGTGTGAGTCGGACGATGATGAGGAAGTAGTGAATTGGTAGGAAGAAGTGAACCTGTCCATCATGCCGGGTCGAGTGTAGATGAAGACGTTGCAAATGTTGGATGACAGGCCGAATAGGGTGACTATGGGTATGAGGCAGATGATGATGACGAAGTTGTAGACAGCGTAGGCGGCGCTGTACTCGTCGGAGCCAAGCTCTGAGCAGAGGCACTCGGTGGTGTTGATGGCAAAGAAGTCCATGGTGTAGTCTACAGCGTAGTCCTCTGCATAGAACTCCTCCTCGCCCAACGAGCCATTATTCATCCTGCCTCAAAGCACCTCCTTCTCTTCCCCACCAGTTTCCCAGCCTCCGTCTTTTTCCTGCCTCAACAGAGCTCCTTTTCCCAGTTCCAAGCTTTACAGGCCAAAGTAACGAGGCTGACTCACGGCTTTCTAAAGGCCCCGGGCCAGGTGAGCAAATTCAGAAAGGGTTTCGGGACTCCGTGTGGGCGGAGAAAAATGGAGGCCGCGCAAATGAGATGGCTTTGCCTGGCTGGAAGGCTCAGGCTTATGGCTCCACTTGGAGGTGGAAGAAAAGAGGAGAGGAAGTGAGGGCCTTCACAATGGAAATTAAAAGAAGGGGTGGAGGGGGTGTGAGGATGAGAAGTAGGGGGGGAGGTAGGGAGGACGAAATGAGAGCGTCTCATTGGCTCACGGGGTGGGGCGGGAGGGGTTGCGGAAAAGGAAGGGGAGGGAAGGCGGCGGTGGTGGTGGTAGAGAGCTCTCGGGTGGGCAGGGCGCAGGGCGTGGATTACTAATGGCCCTCCAGCCAGCCTCCTTGGCCCGCGATCAAGCGCCGCTCCTCACTCTCTCCTCCCCCCTCCCCCATGTTCACCTTCCCTTCGCCCCCTTTGGAACAGGGCGCCTAAAAGGAGAGTTGGCTTTCCCTTTTGCCTCTCGCGCATCTGGCTGCTCCGATTGCTGGCCGAAGTGGGACGGACGGGGGATGTAGAGAGGGGCGGAGGAGGAGGGGAGGAGGAGAAGGAGGGAAGGAGTGTAGCAGCACCTCTTCTTCCCGCCCCTCTAAGCTTTCACCCCCCGCCTCCTCATATTCCCCAGCTGCTGATCATTAGCTTAGGCTCTCCTAGGGATTGACGGCCAAGAGTCTAAGAAGATTGAGCATCAGAAAAAAGCTTGCCAAATTCAGCATCAATTATAGATGCGTCATAGTGGTGAGTTGGACTTTCGCAAGCTTTCTTTAATGGTCGCTTTCCTTCGACTGAAATAGTATGTTGCGCCAAAAGAAAAAGGCCACTAATTGTCCGTGATTTCAGGTTGACTGATGAAGAGACAAGGAGCAATAGGAGAGGATAAGGGAGAGATGGTAGGAATGTGGCATGATTATGGACGGGGCTGGAGAGGCTCTAACGACGTGGCCGCATTTTCTGCAAACCCTCCTCCTCCTACAACCTCGTCTAGGATGCCCTGAAAGCCTAGTGGGGAAGCCAAGAGAATAGGCGCCGAGGGCTTGGTCGGGAAAAGAGAGGCGCAGTAGTGGGATCGGGGACAAAAAGGTGTCATAAAGGGGCATATCTGCGCTTAGGTGGCAGGTGGGAGAGGTGCTGGGGCCAATAAAGCCGCGCTGCCTTCTCCCCGACTCAGACCGCTGCTGTTCCCTGGGCTTGGCGGGGGGGGGGGGCTTTTGGCAGTGGAGAGATTGCATTGCCTTCGATTAGCCTCCGAGGGAAGGGGCGGGAAAAAGCGGGGGAAGTAGAAGGCGGGCCGTTGACAAAGAACCAGCGCCAGGCCAGGAAAGGGCCGCGCGAAGAGGCTCCCCGATTTTGACCGCTCAAACTCAATTCACTCCTCCCCCCTCTTTCCCAGCGACCCCCTCAGCAGCAGCCCTGTGGGTGGCAGGCAGCTCTCTTGCACTAGGCCTCCTGTGGCACCTCTTGCACTAGGCCTCCTGCATAGCCTTCCTTCCATAAACCGCTTCCTCCTCCCTCCCCCTTCGCTTGCCTCATCTGCATCCCTTGGCGAAAGAGCCCCTCAGCATGCTCCTCCCCTCCTCCTCCTCACCTTGTGCAAAGCGCGGCCAGGCGAAAGGAAGGGAGGAAGGGAGGAGAGAAGGCTGTGAGGACAAAAAAGGGTCAGGAGAAGGAGGAGCCGGGAATCAATTTCTGTCGTTTAAAAGTCAACGGAGTCTGGCGGGTGAGAGGCCGGGATTTAGAGGCCCACGGCTCCCCCCGGAGGCAGGCCCTCGCTTCTCTCTGCCTCAAATTTGTCTTCAGCCTAAGACTCCCATCCATCCTGTCGCCCACCCACCCTTCCTC
>JASANA010009256.1:0-55962 GCA_030248095.1 Ptycholaimellus sp. GST1_10 | reverse complement strand
GGCATCTGCATGCATATTTCAGAAATCGATCTAGCCAAAACCATATTTCAGCCAATATAAGCCAAATCATGGGTTGCAGCAGGTCGAAATCTGAAATATGCATGCAGATCCACCCAAACCAGCATGAATTTATCCGAAGGGACGCCAATGGTGGAAATCATGTGGTTTGGGGGCATCTGGATGCATATTTCAGAAAACGATCTTGCCAAAACAATATTTCAGCCAATATAAGCCAAATTATGGGTTGAAGAAGGTCGAAATCTGAAATATGATGCAGAACCACCCAAACCAGTATGAATTTATCCGAAGGGACGCCAGTGGTGGAAATCATGTGGTTTGGGGGCATCTGGATGCATATTTCAGAAATCGATCTAGCCAAAACCATATTTCAGCCAATATAAGCCAAATCATGGGTTGCAGCAGGTCGAAATCTGAAATATGCATGCAGATCCACCCAAACCAGCATGAATTTATCCGAAGGGACGCCAATGGTGGAAATCATGTGGTTTGGGGGCATCTGGATGCATATTTCAGAAAACGATCTAGCCAAAACAATATTTCAGCCAATATAAGTCAAATTATGGGTTGAAGCAGGTCGAAATCTGAAATATGCATGCAGAACCACCCAAACCAGTATGAATTTATCCGAAGGGACGCCAGTGGTGGAAATCATGTGGTTTGGGGGCATCTGGATGCATATTTCAGAAATCGATCTAGCCAAAACCATATTTCAGCCAATATAAGCCAAATCATGGGTTGCAGCAGGTCGAAATCTGAAATATGCATGCAGATCCACCCAAACCAGCATGAATTTATCCGAAGGGACGCCAATGGTGGAAATCATGTGGTTTGGTGGCATTGGCGGGGGGGGGGGGGGGGGGGGGGGGGTGGTGAGTGTGGTTGGTGGAGAGTTGGTGGGGGTGTTTGGGATGGTGTGTTGGGGTGGATGTTTGGATAATTGATGATATTTCAGAAGATATAGAAGGTGATATGAGATATGAGTTGAGAGGTGAATTGAATATGATGAGATAAGTATGATTATGAAGGGAGAGTGGTGGAATATGTGGTTTGGGGGATTGAATGATATTTAGAGGAATTATTAGAAAATATTTAGAATATAGTAAATTATGGGTTGAGAGGTCGAAATCTGAATATGATGGATGGGGGGGCAAAGAAAACGATCTAGCCAAAACAATATTTCAGCCAATATAAGTCAAATTATGGGTTGAAGCAGGTCGAAATCTGAAATATGCATGCAGAACCACCCAAACCAGTATGAATTTATCCGAAGGGATGCCAGTGGTGGAAATCATGTGGTTTGGGGGCATCTGGATGCATATTTCAGAAAACGATCTAGCCAAAACAATATTTCAGCCAATATAAGTCAAATTATGGGTTGAAGCAGGTCGAAATCTGAAATATGCATGCAGAACCACCCAAACCAGTATGAATTTATCCGAAGGGACGCCAGTGGTGGAAATCATGTGGTTTGGGGGCATCTGGATGCATATTTCAGAAAACGATCTAGCCAAAACAATATTTCAGCCAATATAAGCCAAATTATGGGTTGAAGAAGGTCGAAATCTGAAATATGCATGCAGAACCACCCAAACCAGTATGAATTTATCCGAAGGGACGCCAGTGGTGGAAATCATGTGGTTTGGGGGCATCTGGATGCATATTTCAGAAATCGATCTAGCCAAAACCATATTTCAGCCAATATAAGCCAAATCATGGGTTGCAGCAGGTCGAAATCTGAAATATGCATGCAGATCCACCCAAACCAGCATGAATTTATCCGAAGGGACGCCAATGGTGGAAATCATGTGGTTTGGGGGCATCTGGATGCATATTTCAGAAAACGATCTAGGCAAAACCATATTTCAGCCAATATAAGCCAAATTATGGGTTGAAGCAGGTCGAAATCTGAAATATGCATGCAGATCCACCCAAACCAGTATGAATTTATCCGAAGGGACGCCAGTGGTGGAAATCATGTGGTTTGGGGGCATCTGAATGCATATTTCAGAAATCGATCTAGCCAAAACCATATTTCAGCCAATATAAGCCAAATTATGGGTTGCAGCAGGTCGAAATCTGAAATATGCATGCAGATCCACTCAAACCAGCATGAATTTATCCGAAGGGATGCCAGTGGTGGAAATCATGTGTTTTGGTGGCATCTGCATGCATATTTCAGAAAACGATCTAGCCTGGTATAACCTCAAATAGGCCCCAAACCGGCCTTGTAGACTATATGGATTGGTAGGTAGTTAATGAAAATAAACAATTTCAATGCCCGCCACTTATCAATTCTAGTCTGGCTTGACCTAGAGCTGGTGTAGACAACAGGAATTGAGCTAGGAATGTCTGTGGAAAAATTTTGAGCTAGCTTGGTATAACCTCAAATAGGCCCCAAACCGGCCTTGTAGACTATATGGATTGGTAGGTAGTTAATGAAAATAAACAATTTCAATGCCCGCCACTTATCAATTCTAGTCTGGCTTGACCTAGAGCTGGTGTAGACAACAGGAATTGAGCTAGGAATGTCTGTGGAAAAATTTTGAGCTTATTTTTGTCTAGCAAGGCCGGTTTGGGGCCTATTTGAGGTTATACCTAGCTAGCTTCCCGCTTCCTGCTCTTCTGTTGTTGTTGGGGGTGTTTTCCAGTTTCCGTTGTTGTGGGGGGGGGGGGGGGAGTGGAAAATTTTTTTCAGAGGCCTGGCAATCCATATAGTCTACAAGGCCGGTCTGGGGCTATTTGAGGTTATACCCCAAGCTAGCTCGAAATTTTTCCACAGACATTCCTAGCTCAATTCCTGTTGTCTACACCAGCTCTGGGTCAAGCCAGACTAGAATTGATAAGTGGCGGGCATTGAAATTGTTTATTTTCATTAACTACCTACCAATCCATATAGTCTACAAGGCCGGTTTGGGGCCTATTGGAGGTTATACCACGCTAGCTCGAAATTTTCCGACATAGAGACATCGCTCAATTCCTGTTGTCTACACCAGCTCTGGGTCAAGCCAGACTAGAATTGATAAGTGGCGGGCATTGAAATTGTTTATTTTCATTAACTACCTACCAATCCATATAGTCTACAAGGCCGGTTTGGGGCCTATTTGAGGTTATACCAAGCTAGCTCAAAATTTTTCCACAGACATTCCTAGCTCAATTCCTGTTGTCTACACCAGCTCTGGGTCAAGCCAGACTAGAATTGATAAGTGGCGGGCATTGAAATTGTTTATTTTCATTAACTACCTACCAATCCATATAGTCTACAAGGCCGGTTTGGGGCCTATTTGAGGTTATACCAAGCTAGCTCAAAATTTTTCCACAGACATTCCTAGCTCAATTCCTGTTGTCTACACCAGCTCTAGGTCAAGCCAGACTAGAATTGATAAGTGGCGGGCATTGAAATTGTTTATTTTCATTAACTACCTACCAATCCATATAGTCTACAAGGCCGGTTTGGGGCCTATTTGAGGTTATACCAAGCTAGCTCAAAATTTTTCCACAGACATTCCTAGCTCAATTCCTGTTGTCTACACCAGCTCTGGGTCAAGCCAGACTAGAATTGATAAGTGGCGGGCATTGAAATTGTTTTTTTTCATTAACTACCTACCAATCCATATAGTCAACAAGGCCGGTTTGGGGCCTATTTGAGGTTATACCAAGCTAGCTCGAAATTTTTCCACAGACATTCCTAGCTCAATTCCTGTTGTCTACACCAGCTCTGGGTCAAGCCAGACTAGAATTGATAAGTGGTGGGTGTGGAAAATGTTTATTTTCATTAACTACCTACCAATCCATATAGTCTACAAGGCCGGTTTTCAAATAGGCCCCAAATCGTCCTTGTTGACTATATGGATTGGTAGGTAGTTAATGAAATATAACATTTTTCCACGCCCACCACTTATCAATTCTAGACTGTTATGACCCAGAGCTGGTGTACACAACAGGAATTGAGCTAGGAATGTCTGTGGAAAAATTTCGAGCTAGCTTGGTATAACCTCAAATAGGCCCCAAACCGGCCTTGTTGACTCTATGGATTGGTAGGTAGTTTATGAAAATAAACAATTTCAATGCCCGCCACTTATCAATTCTAGTCTGTCTTGACCCAGAGCTGGTGTACACAACAGGAATTGAGCTAGGAATGTCTGTGGAAAAATTTTGAGCTAGCTAGGTATAACCTCAAATAGGCCCCAAACCGGCCTTGTTGACTATATGGATTGGTAGGTAGTTAATGAAAATAAACATTTTCCACGCCCACCACTTATCAATTCTAGTCTGTCTTGACCCAGAGCTGGTGTACACAACAGGAATTGAGCTGGGAATGTCTGTGGAAAAAATTCGAGATGGCTTGGTATAAGCTCAAATAGGCTCCGGAATGGCCTTTTAGCCTACATGGATGGATAGGTAAGGAATGAAAATAAACAATTTCAATGTCCGCCACTTATCAATTCTAGTCTGTCTTGACCCAAAGCAGGTGTACCCAACAGGAATTGAGCTGGGAATGTCTGTGGAAAAAATTCAAGATGGCTTGGTATAAGCTCAAATAGGCCTTGGAATGGCCTTTTTGCCTACATGGATGGATAGGTAAGGAATGAAAATAAACAATTTCAATAACCGCCACTTATCAATTCTAGTCTGTCTTGACCCAAAGCAGGTGTACACAACAGGAATTGAGCTGGGAATGTCTGTGGAAAAAATTCAAGATGGCTTGGTATAAGCTCAAATAGGCCTGGAATGACCTTTTAGCCTACATGGATGGATAGGTAAGGAATGAAAATAAACAATTTCAATGTCCGCCACTTATCAATTCTAGTCTGTCTTGACCCAAAGCAGGTGTACCCAACAGGAATTGAGCTGGGAATGTCTGTGGAAAAAATTCGAGATGGCTTGGTATAAGCTCAAATAGGCCTTGGAATGGCCTTTTTGCCTAAATGGATGGATAGGTAAGGAATGAAAATAAACAATTTCAATAACCGCCACTTATCAATTCTAGTCTGTCTTGACCCAAAGCAGGTGTACACAACAGGAATTGAGCTGGGAATGTCTGTGGAAAAAATTCAAGATGGCTTGGTATAAGCTCAAATAGGCCTGGAATGACCTTTTAGCCTACATGGATGGATAGGTAAGGAATGAAAATAAACGATTTCAATGTCCGCCACTTATCAATTCTAGTCTTTCTTGACCCAAAGCAGGTGTACACAACAGGAATTGAGCTGGAAATGTCTGTGGAAAAAATTCGAGATGGTCAGGTATAAGCTCAAACAGGCCATGGAACTGCCTTTTAGCCTACATGGATGGATAGGTAAGGAATGAAAATAAACAATTTCAATGTCCGCCACTTATCAATTCTAGTCTGTCTTGACCCAAAGCAGGTGTACACAACAGGAATTGAGCTGGGAATGTCTGTGGAAAAAATTCGAGATGGCTTGGTATAAGCTCAAATAGGCCCCAGAACAGCCTTTTAGCCTACATGGATGGATAGGTAAGGAATGAAAATAAACAATTTCAATGTCCGCCACTTATCAATTCTAGTCTGTCTTGACCCAAAGCAGGTGTACACAACAGGAATTGAGCTGGTACTGTCTGTGGAAAAAATTTGAGATGGCTTGGTATAAGCTCAAATTATTTATTAAATAAAGACATCCTATTGGATGTCACCTTACTTTATGCACAATCTCCACTGATTTTTCTCAAATTTGAACCAATCAGAAAATTTCACTATCTAAATAATTTAATTCTTTGTTTCTTTGCTTTATTGAAAAATTTTACTTTGATGGCCTTGCATGTTTGGTGTTGCTACAGATTAGGCCATGGGAGCTGCGCAGTGCAACTGCCCATGATTGAAGGGCGCTGTGGCACTGTTCAGATGGGGTCATCCTCACAGCACTGGGTCAAGCATGGGTGGAGCAGTACACTGAAATCGCGCTACGTGAGAGCAGTGTTCTGATGCATGTTTGGTGTTGCTAACTGCCGCACCATGCTGGTGAGATCCTTGGCAGCATTTGCCCAGTATTGGGGGGAGCCTCTCATTGGTGCCAATAGCTGAAAAAACCCATGATGATTTGAAAAGCAATATTGAAAACTTGGAAGGGATCAGCAAGAAATCTAACCTGAAATGCTGATGCGTTGGCCATGTAGTCGCTCAAGACCTCCTTATCGAGAGCATCAGCTGCTGTTAAATTGGAGCCTTTCTTCCCAGCAGCAGTGGCCTTGCGCATTTGGATGTTGACCCCATTCTCTAGCCTTCGGTATTCATAGCCAAAGACTAGCCTTAAAACCAAACTTCATAGCAGTATAAACCTGAGATGAAATCAGGAGGCCTGCGCTCGATTGGGTTATCACGGCAGTCGTCCTCCACCGGACGTCGTCGCGATCCGATCCGAGGCAAACGACGCCTTCCGCATGGACACAAATTCCAATCACAGCAATGGGACTCCCGTCGCCCCATTGGAAGGCTTACTGACAGATAACCGGACTGACGATCAACCATGGCCCGACCCACCAGCACCCATGCGTCAGGCATACATTAATTGGAGTCATGCGTCGCAAGCCGTCGCCCAGATGGAAGCCCAACTCAACAACCTCACCGCAAACAACCCACGACATCCGGAACTCCAGTGGCACTATCAAGGATTGCTCTTCACTCGGCGTCAATTACAAGCAATCGCAGAGGAGACGGCGGCCGCCAACGGGATCACAGGCTTCATTCTTCCGACGAACCGGTGGCCGGGGGAGAACGGACAGTACTCGTCATCACGACTGTCGTACCCAATACCGACTGTTCCCCCCATCCCGCACCCGCCATTGCTTCTCTCCACACATCCACCACCGAATCCAAACCCTCAACAAGGACTCCCCCAAGTCCAGCCTCTCGGAGCACCGACAATGAACCTACGACAGCCATGGCTCCACCCTCAGATGCCTGGAGCCATGTTCATGACGGGGAACCAGCCGTCGATAGGTTACAGGTCTACGGTGGACTCCAGAGCAGTAGAGGGAGAAACAGTGCCAACGTTGGGGCGGCCAACCCCAGCCTACAGCGAAGTGCCCGTCAGAGCACTCACCTTTCCACAAGTACCTCCAAACTACAACGAAAGCATCAGCAAGCAGCCATCCCGCAGTTTGTGATGTTCAACTGTTCAATCCACTAGATATCCCCAGTGTAATTTTATAACGCTTTTCCTTCCAGATATAAATTCTTATTTTTGCGCGGCCGAAGGCCGCCTGCCGCGGAGGGCAGGGCAGTCAGAGCTCCGGAGGAAAATATATATATGTCAGGGAAATATATATATGTATATATATATATATATATATATATATATTCGGCCTGGGCGCCAGAGCTCCTCCGGCCTCAGGGCATGGGTGCTACAGCCCCTATGCTTCGCCTAGCATGCTTCGCATGCTAGGCTATGCTACGGGCCTCCGCACCCATGCCCTCCGGCCTCCGGAGCTCTGACTGCCCTGCCCTCCGCGGCAGGCAGCCTTAGGCCGCGCAAAAATAAGAATTTATATCTGGAAGGAAAAGCATATATATATATTTATTTATATTATATGTTTATTATACTAAAAAGACGAAGACTTCGTTACCCCCCTGGTATATATATATCCAGTGCACTA
The DNA here is from genome assembly GCA_030248095.1 of Ptycholaimellus sp. GST1_10. Lineage (NCBI taxonomy): Eukaryota > Metazoa > Nematoda > Chromadorea > Chromadorida > Chromadoridae > Ptycholaimellus > Ptycholaimellus sp. GST1_10. The sequence goes on along the minus strand of JASANA010009256.1, from coordinate 48,330 downwards.
GGGCCGGGATCCCCTCAGAGTGGGGGCAGGATTCAGAATGTCAGCCGTTAGCAATGAGCCACAATAAAGGATAATCAGTTGGCATGTGCAATAGTTCGAGAGATTTTGTACATCCAGTTGAGTAATGGGATGGCCCAGATCCAGCTCCATCAGTATCCGCATGAGGTCAGGCCAGCCATAATTGGCAGAGAGTGCCATTATAACTAGTTCTTGACATAGCAGATAACGATGGGCATACGGTTTCTAATTGAAAAAGTTGATCGACCTAACTGCCACACCATGCTGGTGAGATCCTTGGCAGCATTAGCCCATTGTTAGGGGGAGTTTCTAATTGGTGTCAAGAGCTGAAAAACCATGATGAATTGAAAAACAATTTTACAAAATTTGTATGCATCCACAAGAAAACTAACTAGAAATGATGATGCTTTGGCCATGTTGTCACTCAAGACCTCCTTATCAAGAGCACCTGCTGCAGTTAAATTGGAGCCTTTCTTCCCAGCAGCAGTGGTCTTCTTTCTTTTCTTACATTTTATCATCGTCCTTAGATGAGAGAGAAGACAGAATCACTTCAAGGTGAGACTGAACTTGGGAAGGGGAAGATGCGGCAGGGTGGGCCAGGGCAGGGGGTAACAAGGCAGATGGTCAGGTAGTATTTGTGAGATCAGCATCAAGAATTACCCGTACGGCTTCCAGGAAGGCCCGTCGCTTCTCCTTTGCAGCACTGGCGGAGAGGCGCCTCCACCATGCCGCAGCCCGCCTCGGCCAGAGTTCACGCCTGCTCATCACCCCATCACCCGTTTCAGCAAAGTGGTGTAGGCCCCGGAGGTTGGAGTGGAGAAGAGGGAAGAAAATGGGGTGTCCATGCCAGGCTTCCAGTTCCTCGGGAGAGGGGGCTGAGAGAGGGGAGGAGCGGGTGAGGCAGATATGGAAGCATTTGTGGATTAAGAGAAGGTCTGCCATGATTCTCCGCCTTTTCAGGCTCTCCAGCCCCAGCACAGCCAGCCTACCCATATAGCCTGAGTCAGGGATTCGCATCCTGCAGCAGCGGAAGATGTAGCAAGTGAAGCGGCGCTGGACGCGCTCCAAACGCTGCTCCTCCGCAACTGTGGATGGCGACCAGACCACTGACCCATATTCAAGCAGAGGTCTTGCGTATGCTGTAAATGCGCGGGTGAGAAGAGATGGTGAGGCTATGTGGAAACATTTTTTTATGAGGTGGACAGCTAGAGATGCTTTATTTATGGCTGATGTTAAATGAGCGCTGTACTGGAGTGAGGGGCGAGCAGGAGTCCGAGGTCCCTGATTCCTTCCGGTGGGGCAAGTGGAATGGGCTGGCCTTCGATGGAGAAATCTGGGCAGAGTCCTCTGCCTATCCTGTAGTGGGTGCATTTAGATGGAGCAAGTTTTAGCTGCCAGGCAGATGCCCATTCTCCAAGCATCAACAGGGCTTTGTTGAGAGCAGAGGGTGAGGAGGACGCAATCCGAACATCATCTGTGTAGGCCCAAGCTCCCAGACCTTCAATGTGTGAGAGCTGATGCATGATTGGGAGCATATATAGGTTAAAGAGGATAGGCGAACATGCTCCTCCTTGCACAATGGACGATGTTACATTGAAAGGGAAGGAGAGTGCTTCTCCCACTTTTACCTGCATGCTGCGGTCTGAGATGAATTCGCGAATCCAGTGGATAGCCAGAGGGCCTAGGCCTATTGCTGCTGCACAGTGAAGGAGCTTTGGGAAAGTGACAGAAGCAAAAGCTCTGGCCACATCGATGTGGTCTTGTGCATTTGTATGTTGACCCCATTCTCAAGCCTTTGATATTCATATAAAAAAACCAGCCTTAAAGCCAAATTTGATAGCAGCTTAACTCTATGATGAAATTTACCAGAATAGGTAACTGCGATTGGTGCAGGAGGCATTGCTGCTGTAGCGTAGTAGGTTCCTTAAATCTGTTCTACTGCAAGAATATTTAGCAACTAAAGGAATTGAATCGTGCGTGTTGGACGAGGGTGATTGGTAGCCTGCCTCGTGATGTAATGGAAGGAGTACCTGACGAAGGTGAAGAGGGGAATAGAGTCCCCTGCCATCTGCTTTTTGCCGAAGCAAAGGTCGTACCTGAGGCAGCTCTCAAGTACATCGGGGTCCTCCAAGATTTCCTCAGGGGTCCTCCTCAGCTTCAACGCTCACTGTAACAGGACTTGTGACATGGCACGATCTACTCAAACAGTCCTCCGTCACCTCCAAGCTGGCCATATTCAAGCCCCTCGCCGCGTCGTTGACCAGAAAGAGAGTGGAGTGATCCTCCACTTCCTCGCCTCCTGCCCTCCATCATCATTGGCTGCAGCAGAGAAGCTCAGCACCAATGTTGGCAGGCAATCATGTGTGGCTGCCCAATAGTGGAACTCTGACATGGACGTTGCCCTCTCTGCTGCAAATCTGCTACCAATCTACATGTGGGGCCTCTTCCTTTACTCCCTCTTCTTCACCTGGCGCTGCCTGGCGTGGGGGCGAGCTTATGGGAACTGGCTCAAGGAAGAAAACCAGCCTCTACTGAGACCCAAGCACCCACATGTCACCAGAAGGACAGCCTGCGCAGCAGTTGAAGCAGAAGATCCCGCTACAAGTCAGTGGAGAGTACACGAGCTAAACACATGCCGCGAATGTCTGGACCATCTCCAGCCAGCCACAATTCTGGAAGGCGGCAAGCAATGAATCAATCCAAGGGAGGAGGTCCAGAACGTAGCAGGAGCCCGCCGAGCAGCAGAAAATCTCTTCAGCCACATCCCCATCCCTACCCTCAAATCCCTCACTTTTTGATCTTCATATTAATTTTGTGACCACACCGCCCGACAATGCCATAGGGGCGGCTGGCGGCGGCCAGACAATCACATTTATTCCTTACAATAGCAAATGGAAGTATATGCTGCTGTAGAGATATGTTGAATAGATAAACATAGAATTTCAATTTAACCTTGTTTTACTATTATTTTTTTGTAGAACGTTTATGTTAAATGCATGGATCGAAATTATAATAATTAAAAATTATATCAACAGGATAAATGTAAAGTAAATTAATTTTCAAAAGAGTTAAATTAGTAAAACACCAGCTCAAATACAAGAAAAAGGAAGCTACATATTTACTGGAAAGAGAATCGAAAAAGTGCCAAGATTTGTTCAAGATCCTGTGCAGGGTTTTGATAAACTTGTTGATTATTCATTACTGTTGCAGCATTTCTATGAGTAGTTGGTTCCATATATTGATTTGGTAAATGATTATTTGGAATGTTTAACCCCCGTGTATTTGGATGAAGATTATTAAGATGATGTTAAATCGGTACAGTGGTAGGCTGTTGGAATATTTCATTGCGTCGATGCTGTTCAATTCGAGTATGGTCACGCACAACAGGAGTTAAGATTAGACGAATCAAGTTTTCTAAACCCAGATGACCTTGCATTTCGTTAGTTCCATTCGCTCTATGCAAAATGAATAAGGGAAAATCATTTGCTCTGTTGTTAATTGATTCAGATCTATTAATGCTAAGCCAAATGGGACACCATTTAATATTTCGGCCTACTGAGTTGATAAATGGATAAAGATACGACTGAAGTGTTGGTCCATGCTCACGAGAATAAAGCAAAATTTGTTTAACAAATACATTCTCAAACATTTGACTGCAGTTTAAGCAATTTGAAGTTCTGATACAAATACGACTTCGTAGCCAGCACAATAAGCAATATTTTCCTTTACACTTGGAGCAGCAAACGAATGCAGTTATAGGAATGTCTTCACAGCATATGTTACAAGTTGGACTTGCACTTCCTACCCTACTTGCCAATCCCATGGACAGCCCCAAATATTACATTTGTTAATTGTTGACCAATTCATGGTTAATATTTGTAGGTTGCTGATGCTATTTTGTACGTTTCTAAAGTTTGTATGATTCTTTCTGACCATGTTGGAAACAGCAAGCTATATATATAGAGCAATCGCTTTATATACTTGTACAGTATAAATCAACTTGCAAAACTATACTGAAGAAAATGGTAAAATATTTGAAGGTTATTTATATATTATTGTAACATAAATGCATTGGGTTCTTGGCCAATTGAGTATTCCGACCAAAAATAGTGAACTGTTGTTGTATTTAAACATCAGAATCAATCTTTTTCACAAAACTGAATGCAGGAAAGTAATTTCTAAGCATTGCAAAGTATAACATCAAAATTATTCAGAACATTGAAGGGGTTGTTTCTGATTCTTTGCCAAAAGAAGGGTTAAGCTCTTTGCGCAATGGTTTCTTCTTTTCCCCAGGCTTTGGGCTTGTCTGGACAAGGGTGTCGTTGAGAAGGTGACCGTATCCCTTGTGTCGCATCCCACTACTGCCCGAGCTGTCTGCTGGCAAGCCTAGCCAATTAAATCCTGGCCTTGCCAATTGAAGATTTAAAAGTAGCAAGAGGACGCATTCGCATTTTGAAGCCAACGCATTCTGGGGAGAGTGGTGTTCTGATGCATGTTTGGTGAGGCTACAGATCAGGCCATGGGCGCTGTGGCTCTGTTCTGATGGGACCATCCTCACTGCACTGGGACAAGCATGGGTGGAGCAGTACACTGAAATCGCGCTACGTGAGAGCGGTGTTCTGATGCATGTTTGGTGTTGCTACAGAGCAGGCCATGGGAGCTGCGCAGTGCAACTGCCCATGATTGAAGGGTGCTGTGGCACTGTTCAGATATGCCCATCCTCACTGCACTGAGACACGCATGGGTGGAGCAGTACACTGAAATCTCACTACGTGAGAGCGGTGTTCTGATGCATGTTTGGTGTTGCTACAGATCAGGCCATGGGAGTTGCGCAGTGCAACTGCCCATGATTGAAGGGCGCTGTGGGACTGTTCAGATGGGACTATCCTCACTGCACTGGGACAAGCATGAATGGATCAGTACACTGAAATCGTGCTACGTGAGAGTGGTGTTCTGATGTATGTTTGGTGTTGCTACAGATCATGCCATGGGAGCTGCGCAGTGCAACTGCCCATGATTGAAGGGCGTTGTGGCTCTGTTCAGATGGGCCCATCCTCACTGCACTGGGACTAGCATGGGTGGAGCAATACACTGAAATCGCGTTAAGTGAGAGTGGCGTTCTGATGCATGTTTGGTGTTGCTACAGAGAATACCATGGGAGATGCGCAGTGCAACTGCCCATGATTGAATGGCGCTGTGACACTGTTCAGATGGGCCCATCCTCACTGCACTGGGACAAGCATAGGTGGAGCAGTACACTGAAATCGCGCTACATGAGAGCAGTGTTCTGATGCATGTTTGGTGTTGCTACAGATCAGGACATGGGAGCTGCGAAGTGAAACTGCCCATGATTGAAGGGCGCTGTGTCACTGTTCAGATGGGCCCAACTGCACTGCACTGGGATTACTGTGCACTGCTCCATCCATTTTTGTCCCAGTGCAGTGAGGATGGGCCCATCTGAACAGTGCCACTGCGCCCTTCAATCATGGACAGTTGCACTGTGCAGCTCCCATGGCCTGATCTGTAGCAACACCAAACATGCATCAGAACACCACTCTCACGTAGCGGGATTACTGTGCACTGCTCCATCCATTTTTGTCCCAGTGCAGCGAGGATGGGCCCATCTGAATGGTGCCACAGCGCCCTTCAATCATGGGCAGTTGCACTGCGCAGCTCCCATGGCTTGATCTGTAGCACCACCAAACATGCATCAGAACACCGCTCTCATGTAGCGCGATTTCAGTGTACTGCTCCATCCTATTTTGTCCCATTGCGGTGAGGATGGGCCCATCTGAACAGTGCCACAGCGCCCTTCAATCATGGGCAGTTGCACTGCGCAGCTCCCATGGTCTGATATGTAGCACCACCAAACATGCATCAGAAAACCGCTCTCACGTAGCACGATTTCAGTGTACTGTTCCACTCATGATTGTCCCAGTGCAGTGAGGATGGGCCCATCTGAACTGTGTCACAACGCCCTTCAATCATGGGCAGTTGCACAGCACAGCTCCCATGGCCTGATATGTAACACCACCAATTATGCATCAGAACACCATTCTCATGTAGCGCGATTTCAGTGAACTGTTCCATCCATTTTTCTCCCAGTGCAGTGAGGATGGGCCCATATGGTCTGTGCCACAGCGCCCTTCAATCATGGGCAGTTGCACTGCGCAGCTCCCATGGCCTGATCTATAGCAACACCAAACATGCATCAGAACATCTGTCTCACGTAGCGCAATTTCAGTGTACTGATCCATCCATTTTGGTTCCAGTGCAGTGAGGATGGGCCCATCTGAACAGTGCCACAGCGCCCTTCAATCATGGGCAGTTGCACTGTGCAGCTCCCATGGCCTGATCTGTAGCACCACCAAACATGCATCAGAACACTCCTCTCACGTAGCGCGAGTTCAGTGTACTGCTCCATCCATTTTTGTCTCAGTGCAGTGAGGATGGGCCATCTGAACAGTTCCACAGCGCCCTTCAATCATGGGCAGTTGCACTGCGCAGCTCCCATGGCCTGATCTGTAGCAACACCAAACATGCATCAGAACACCGCTCTCATGTAGCGCGATTTCAGTGTACTGCTCCACCCATGCTTGTTGCAGTGCAGTGAGGATGGGCCCATCTGAACAGTGTCACATCGCCCTTCAATCATGGGAAGTTGCACTGCGCTGCTCCCATGGCCTGATATGTAGCACCACCAATTATGCATCAGAACACCATTCTCACATAGCGCGATTTCAGTGTACTGCTCCATCCATTTTTGTCCCAGCGCCGTGAGGATGGGCCCATATGGACTGTGCCACAGCGCCCTTCAATCATGGGCAGTTGCACTGCGCAGCTCCCATGGCCTGATCTATAGCAACACCACAAATGCATCAGAACACCGCTCTCACATAGCGCGATTTCAGTGTACTGCTACACCCATGATTGTCCCAGTGCAGTGAGGATGGGCCCATATGGACTGTGCCACAGCGCTCTTCAATCATGGGCAGTTGCACTGCGCAGCTCACATGGCCTGATACGTATCACCACCAAACATTCATCAGAACACCGCTCTCACGTAGCATGATTTCAGTGTACTGATCCATCCATTTTTGTCCCAGTGCAGTGAGGATGGGCCCATCTGATCAGTGCCACTGCACCCTTCAATCATGGAGAGTTGCACTGCGCAGCTCCCATGGCCTGATCTGTAGCAACACCAAACATGTATCAGAACACCACTCTCACGTAGCGGGATTACTGTGCACTGCTCCATCCATTTTTGTCCCAGTGCAGTGAGGATGGGCCCATCTGAACAGTGTCACTGCACCCTTCAATCATGGACAGTTGCACTGTGCAGCTCCCATGGCCTGATCTGTAGCAACACCAAACATGTGCAACTGCCCATGATTGAAGGGCGCTGTGTCACTGTTCAGATGGGCTCATCCTCACTGCACTGGGACAATCATGGGTGGAGCAGTACACTGAAATCGCGCTACGTGAGAGTGGTGTTCTGATGCATGTTTGGTGATGCAACATATCAGGCCATGGGAGCTGCGCAGTGCAACTGTCCATGATTGAAGGGCGCAGTGGCACTGTTCAGACGGGCCCATCCTCTCTGCACTGGGACAAAAATGGATAGAGCATTACACTGAAATTGCGCTAAGTGAGAGCGGTGTTCTGGTGCATGTTTGGTGTTGCTACATATCAGGCCATGGGAGCTGCGCAGTGCAACTGCTCATGATTGAAGGGTGCTGTGGCACTGTTCAGATGAGCCCATCCTCACTTCACTGGGACAAGCATGGATGGAGCAGTACACTGAAATTGCGCTACGTAAGAGCGGTGTTCTGATGCATGTTTGGTGTTGCTACAGATCAGGCCATGGTAGCTGCGCAGTGCAACTGCCCATGATTGAAGGGTGCTGTGGCACTGTTCAGATGGGCCCATCCTCACTGCACTGGGACAAAAATGGATGGAGCATTACACTGAAATTGCGCAACGTGAGAGCGGTGTTCTGATGCATGTTTGGTGTTGCTACAGACCAGGCCATGGGAGGCCGCAGAGGAATTGTGGGTCAGGCATCTCCAACAACACTGTTTCCCGGATGTCATGACTGTGCTAGAGAACCCAGACATCAGGGCACCTAAACTGATCATCTCACTCATCCAACAGCATGACCTCCTACTGTCGGACACTGGACTCATTCGCTGTGGAGCAAGACTGGAGAGAATGCCTCTACCATTCGACTCCAAACACCCTCTCTTACTACCGGAACAGCATCCCTTCACTGCGATCCTCATTCTACACTACCACGGACTCATGGGCCACCTCAAGTCCCAATCCACACTGGCCTTGCTACGACAACGGTACTGGAAAGCGCCATTCCCCCATGCCCTTTGCTTCTCCCCTGACCACTGCCCTTGACAGTCCCTTTTTATCCACACATTTCTGCCCAGCTTGCGTTTTGCAACACTAGCACCTACGCTCCTCCTGTTTTCTGCGCTGTCATATGCATTTGATTTTGTCAGTCTATTTTTTTGCTGTTTTTCAGAGATTAAAAGGAGCAGAGTAAGATGGGCGAGGAAAGCATCACGCCCACAGCAAAGCGGAGCAAGGACGTAGCCCTGAAGAAGATGTACCAGGGGATGCGGGAGCAGTTCCATTTCTCCCAAGCCCACCGCTTTCAAGAGTCCTCGGAAACCGGTTCCACCCCTCCAGATCTTCCTAAAATAGCATTACCTTTCAGGAAAAAAAAAGTTTGTCAAAATCCGTTGAGAATTCGCCCGTGGACAGCATTTCCAGATACCCATACATACATACATACACATATATGAGGACAAAAGTTTAGTAACCTCTATAGACCGCGGAGTGGCCCTTCGGGCCGCGCCGCGGTCAAAAACTTGAAATATTAGACATTTAGCTGTTTTTGAGTAAAGTTTTTTGAGGTATTCTCTTTTTCTTTACGTTTTTGAAGGGCGTATGGGGGCTCATGTTGTTGGAAAAGTAAAAATACGCATTATATTTAGTTACACCATCACACATAACTCAACACATAAGGCTCTACAGTGGGCTTCAGAGTGAAAAACTTGAAATATTAGACATTTAGCTGTTTTTGAGTAAAGTTTTTTGAGGTTTTCACTTTTTTTACGTTTTTGAAGGGCGTATGGGGGTTAATGTTGTTGGAAAAGTAAAAATACACATTCCATTCAGTTACACCATCACACATAAGTCAACACATAAGGCGCTACACTGGGCTTCAGCGTAGAAAACTTGAAATATTAGACATTTAGCTGTTTTTGAGTAAAGTTGTTTGAGGTTTTCTCTTTTTCTTTACGTTTTTGAAAGGCGTATGGGGGCTCATGTTGTTGGATAGTAAAAATACACATTCCATTTAGTTACACCATCACACATAACTCAACACATAAGGCGCTGTTATGGGCTTCAGATTGAAAAACGTGAAATATTAGACACTTAGCTGTTTTTGCATAATTTTTTTTGAGGTTTTATCTTTTTCTTTACGTTTTTGAAGGGCGTTTGGGGGCTCATTTTGTTGGAAAAGTAAAAATGCACATTCCATTCAGTTACAATATCACACATAACTCTACACATAAGGCGCTACACTGTGCTTTAGAGTGAAAAACTTGAAATATTAGACATTTAGCTGTTTTTGAGTAAAGTTTTTTGAGGTATTCTCTTTTTCTTTACGTTTTTGAAGGGCGTATGGGGGCTCATGTTGTTGGAAAAGTAAAAATACGCATTTTATTTAGTTACACCATCACACATAACTCAACACATAAGGATCTACAGAGGGCTTCAGAGTGAAAAACTTGAAATATTAGACATTTAGCTGTTTTTGTGTAAAGTTTTTTGAGGTTTTCACTTTTTCTTTACGTTTTTGAAGGGTGTATGGGGGCTCATGTTGTTGGAAAAGTAAAAATACACATTCCATTTGGTTACAACATGGGCATTGTTCAGATGGGCCCATCCTGACTGCACTGGGACAAGCATGGGTGGAGCAGTACAGTGAAATCGCGCCACATGAGAGCGGTGTTCTGATGCATGTTTGGTGTTGCTACAGATCATGCCATGGTGGCTGCGCAGTGCAACTGCCCATGATTAAAGGGCGCTGTGGCACTGTTCAGATGGGCCCATCCTCACTGCATCGGGACAAGCATGAGTGGAGCAATACACTGAAATCGCGCTACATGAGAACAGTGTTCTGATGCATGTTTGGTGTTGCTACAGATCAGGCCATGGTAGCTGCGCAGTGCAACTGCCCATGATTGAAGGGCGCTGTGGCACTGTTCAGTTGGGCCCATCCTCACTGCACTGGGACAAAAATTGATGGAGCAGTACACTGAAATCGCGCTACGTGAGAGTGGTGTTCTGCTGCATGTTTGGTGTTGCTACAGATCAGGCCATGGGAGCTGCGCAGTGCAACTGCCCATGATTGAAGGGCACTGTGGCACTGTTCAGATGGGCCCATCCTCACTGCACTGGGACTAAAATTGATGGAGCAGTACACTGAAATCGAGCTACGTGAGAGTGGTGTTCTGCTGCATGTTTGGTGTTGCTACAGATCATGCCATGGGAGCTGCGCAGTGCAACTGCCCATGATTGAAGGGCGCTGTGGCACTGTTTTGATGGGCCCATCCTCACTCCACTGGGACAAAAATGGATGGAGCAGTACACTGAAATCCCGCTACGTGAGAGTGGTGTTCTGCTGCATGTTTGGTGTTGCTACAGATCAGGCAAGGGTAGCTGCGCAGTGCAACTGCCCATGATTGAAGGGCGCTGTGGCACTGTTCAGATGGGCCCATCCTCACTGCACTGGGACTAAAATTGATGGAGCAGTACACTGAAATCGCGCTACGTGAGAGTGGTGTTCTGCTGCATGTTTGGTGTTGCTACAGATCAGGCCATGGGAGCTGCGCAGTGCAACTGCCCATGATTGAAGGGCGCTGTGGCACTGTTCAGATGGGCCCATCCTCACTGCGCTGGGACAAAAATGGATGGATCAGTACACTGAAATCGCATTACGTGAGAGCGGTGTTCTGATGCATGTTTGGTGTTGCTACAGATCAAGCCATGGGAGCTACGCAGTGCAACGGCCCATGATTGATGGGCGCTGTGGCACTGTTCAGATGGGCCCATCCTCACATCACTGGGACAAAATGGATGGAGCAGTACACTGAAATCGCGCTACGTGAGAGCGGTGTTCTGATGCATGTTTGGTGGTGCTACAAATCAGGCCATGGGAGCTGCGCAGTGCGACTGCCCATGATTGAAGGGCGATGTGGCACTGTTCAGATGGGCCCATCCTCACTGCACTGGGACAAGCATGTGTGGAGCAGTACACTGAAATCGCGCTACATGAGAGCGATGTTCTGATGCATGTTTGGTGTTGCTACAGATCAGGCCATCGGAGCTTTGCAGGATGCATGTTTGGTGTTGCTAGAGATCAGGCCATGGGAGTTGCGCAGTGCAACTGCCCATGATTGATGGGCGCTGTGGCACTGTTCAGATGGGCCCATCCTCACAGCACTGGGACAAAAATGGATGGAGCAGTACACTGAAATCGCGCTACGTGAGAGCAGTGTTCTGATGCCTGTTTGGTGGTGCTACAGATCAGGCCATGGGAGCTGCGCAGTGCAACTGCCCATGATTGAAGGACGCTGTGGCACTGTTCAGACGGGCCCATCCTCTCTGCACTGGGACAAAAATGGATAGAGCATTACACTGAAATCGCCCTATGTGAGAGCGGTGTTCTGATACATGTTTGGTGGTGCTACAGATCAGGCCATGGGAGCTGCGCAGTTCAACTGCCCATGATTGAAGGGCGATGTGGCACTGTTCAGATGGGCCCATCCTCACTGCACTGGGACATGCATGGGTGGAGCAGTACACTGAAATCGCGCTACATGAGAGCGATGTTCTGATGCATGTTTGGTGTTGCTACATATCAGGCCATCGGAGCTTTGCAGTGCAACTGCCCATGGTTGAAGGGCGATGTGGCACTGTTCAGATGGGCCCATCCTTACTGCACTGGGACAAGCATGGGTAGAGCAGTACACTGAAATCACGCTACGTGAGAGCAGTGTTCTGATGCATGTTTGGTGTTGCTAGCGATCAGGCCATGGAAGCTGCGCAGTGCAAATGCCCATGATTGAAGGACGCTGTGGCACTGTTCAGATGGGTCCATCCTCACTGCACTGGGACAAGCATGGGTAGAGCAGTACACTGAAATCGCGCTATGTGAGAGCGGTGTTCTGATGCATGTTTGGTGTTGCTACAGATCAAGCCATGGGTTATACAGGCCATATGAATGTATGTCACCCTGGGACACCATAAATGTCATGTGTGAAATTTTGTCACTCAAGAGGGCAAGTCTGTGGTTTCTCAACCATTTTAGAAAGTAAGCACAGATTTGGAATCGTTATATACGACTTGTGAACAAAAAAACTCAAGTGTTCTGTTCAATTATCAGCCGTTCAGCTGCTACTAATTATTGATGCTATTGTCATGCATGAAAGTTTGTCACTCAAGAGGGCAAGTCTGTGGTTTCTTAACCATTTTCAAAAGTAAGCACAGATTTGGAATCGTTATATACGACTTGTGAACAAAAAAACTCAAGTTGTCTGTGCAATTCTCAAGATTACAGGTGCTACAGCGCAAAAACTGTATATTGCAATTTTCAAGCCTTTCTACCCAAATAAGTAATGTTTCAAATGCTCGGAAACCGGTTCCACCCCTCCAGATCTTCCTAAAATTTCATTACCTTTCAGGAAAAAAAAAGTTTGTCCCAATCCGTTGAGAATTCGGTGAGGACCAGCATTTCCAGATACAGATATATATATATATATGAGGACAAAAGTTGAGTAACCTCTATAGACCGCGGAGCGGCCCTTCGGGCCGGTCCGCGGTCAAAAATGCATAATATACATTTTGTCCTGTAGCTGCTGAACTGCTGAGAATTGCTGTCAATTTTTAGTTTTTCTGTTCAATCTCAAATCAGTGTAACTTGAATTTGAATTTGATTGAAGTAATGCTGATTTATGTGAACAAGTCGGATATACCAATAACAAATCTGAAGTGAAAAGTGGGCGAGCGCTGGGTGCGCTTGTAATTCTTGGCCGGGGGCTCTTTGTCGTTGTCAGCATCATAGTTGACGACGGACTTGACTGGTCTGGACTGGTCATTTGATCCCATTCGAGGAGATGGGTTTATTTGATTCGCAGTTTGCTCATGGAGAGTTCTGCTTCCTCAAATCCCGACAAAGATTGGGGCTTTGCCACCCTGGAGGTAGGGAATTCAGGGGCCTTTCGGCCTGGCCCTGTCACCACACAGGCCCCCTACATGACGGGGACGTCCTTCCCTAGACTGAACTGATGGTCGTGAACCCTGTAAGTGCTCTGGCTCCCAACAGCCACCTAGAGTTGGTAGGGGGGAAGCAGTGGAGAAAGCTCAGCAACAAACTTCACCACTGCTGGACCAAGGTGATCTTGGGGCGAGCCTCTCCTCCATGCTCTCACCATGGATTCGAACCCACGCCATTTGGATAGATGCCAGCACTGAAGTCCGACGCTCTAACCACTAGGCCACTGTGCCCCCAGTCGACGACGGCGGCCTCCTCCTTGGCTTTGTCCGGTGCATCATTTTGAGCAGCATCTGGAGCGGCGTCCGGAGCGGCGTCTGGGGTGGCGTCTGGGCGGCGTTTGGGTTATCCAGGGCGTCCGGGGTGGGCGGAGCGGGCTGATGAGCGATGGCTGGGGGGAAAAGGAGTGGGAGAGTGGGTGCTGGAGGGGACGTGGGAGGGGAGGGTGATGGCGAGGAGGTGTTGGAGTTAATTTTGGTGAGGTTCCCGTTGGACAACTCCTCGAGTAGGTACATAAGGATGCTTCCAACCCCATCTTCCCCGTTGTGGATGGACTCATGGGCGTCTTCGAGGTTGGCCACCGGACCAAGGTCCATCGACCTAGGAAAAGGAAAGAAGGGAAATGAAAGAAGAAAATAAAGGAAGAGGCAAACCTCATCCTCTGCATCATAGATGATTTCATGGGCTCGTTCTAGATGATATTCCATGGACCGTTACCAGCATTCCATCTACCAGCGGACCATTTGCCTTCGCTGCCAGAGTTCAAAAATTGGCTCCGGTCAGTTTTCAACTCATGGCCTCTGCTGCAACTTCGCCGGCCAGCCAATGCCAGCTATCCAGCAAAAGCACCATCTATGCTGCTAGAGTTTCAAGATTGCCTTTGACCAGTTCTCAAAACTCTCTGCTGCCTGCTGCAACTTTGCCGGCCAGCACGTTTATAAATCCTTGCGGATTTATAAACCTTCAAGCATCGCTGAAGAAACGACCGGCCAGCTTCAGTCAATCACCGTCTTTCGACTTTGCTCTATTTATGGATCTTTTATGATCACATAAATACTTGAACAAGCAACACCGAAAGACAAAAGCAGAAAGATTCACCAGCAGCCTCTACTCTTCTAAGGCTGCCAACAACTGGAACAGACGCAGCCTAGTGGACTGCCTCCACTGCCGCTTCCATGGTCTTCCAGTCGTATGTGACCTCAGCCTGCTCACCTACGGCCAGAATGACATCTTCATGGACAGTGCCTACTGCAAGCGCAATGCCTTCAAGGCCTACCTCATCCGCGTTCGCCTCTGCTACTACGCCGCTCATGAAGAGTGCTCAAAGGACCCGCCTCCTCTTCCTTCTGCCCGCCATTGAAGACAGCATCAATTCTGGACAAATTCCGCTGCTTTCGCTATGGCTTCCTGGAGTGCTACAACTGCATCCAGATCTTCAAGGACTGCAACCAGTGCATCATGCTGGATGGCTTCTACTGTGGCCTCTGCCACTTCCAGCCCAACAGCATTCACACTGGACGACTCCAGAAATCCGTTCCGATCGATGCCGGCTACTGCTTGCTGCTCTTACTCTGCTCCAGCATCAATCCATGCAAGTCCAGCGCCAATGTCATCTTCAAACTTGGCAACTAACTACATGAACGCCTATGGCGCCATGAAGCTCTGCCTATGGAAGACGCCTCCACCCAGTTCCTCAAAGAGGCCTCAAGCCCACCCCCCTCCTACAGCGTCTGTAAGAGGTTGGTGGTGTACAAGGCCCACAGAAACTGCTTCTGCAACTTCATGATCGCATACGCCGTCATGAAGTCAGCCTCCTGGAAGACGTCCTCAACAGACCTATCAAGGTCCCCTGCCTCACACCCTCCTCCTTACTCTGCCCAGCAGTAAGAGGTCAGTAGTGTTGTGTGGTGTCAGGGGGCCAACAGGAACATGGACAACTTCCTGAATGGCTTCTGCCAGCACGCTGGCGACTGGGCCAACTTCCATCCCCTCGCCGCCTGCCAGACTTTGCATTATCTGCAAAGATATGCAAATTCTATCTACACTTCTTTTGACGAATCCAAAATAGGCAAGAGTGATGCTAAACTTAAAGTTTACGTAACTCCTTAAATCCTCCTTTGGAGCGGCCTTCTGACAGCTCCACCATTGCAGTTCCTTCAACTCTGCCTACTCTCAGCTCAGCCAATGGAGCCTCGTTTGGAGTGGCCTACTGAGAGCAGCTCCCCTGGAAACCAGCTCACTTCCACCCTGCCCCTCATTACGGCGAAAAGCCCAGAGAAATCACGCCGCCACAGTCTCAGCAGTTGCTCATTGTCATCCCGAGCTGCGTTCAATTCCTTCACATCAGCCACAAGAGCAATTGTTCAGTGTCATCCCAAGCTGTGTCAATTTCTACCTCTGTCAACCTGAGCAAATTTGACATTGTCATCCCGAACTGCATTCATCTATTTGCATCTCCCACAATGACAATTTGCTTAGCATCAACCCGAGCTGCAGAAAATCATCACAGCCATACAGAGAGTGACCAGCATACGTCATCCCGAGCTACATCAATCTTTGCTGCTGTAAACCCGAGCAAATTAGCCACGGTCATCCAGAGCTGCATCAATTCTCTTCGCAGCTTTGACAGCAACAATTTGTTCCACATCATCCCGAGCTGCGTCAATTTTTGATGCTGTCAACCCAAGCTGCATCAATCGTTGATGCCATCAACCCGAGCAAATTGCCTACTGTCATCCCGAGCTGCGTCAATTCTCATCACAGTTTCAACAGAGACAATTTGCTCAGTGTCATCCCGAGCTGCGGAAAGTTGAGCCAACTGTCATCCCAAGCTGCGTAACTTCCGCGAACCTCTCAGAACCGCCTGAATCACCGTCACCAGAAGCAAACAGAAAGTAATACTTTCTCAAACTTGGACAGCCTCTGGCCACTCTTCGATGCCCTAAGGAGCCGCCCCCAAAGGCTCCCCGCAATCCTCCAAGTGGCCAAGTTCCAGCAAGACGCCCTTGCCCTGCTTCCTCTACATGGCCGCCATCAACAACGTCCGTGTTCCCTACACCTCTCTACCCTTCTACAGCATCAATGCGATGGGCATTTAAGCTTGCCATGCTTCAAAGTTCCACCTCTCTCATCATTGACAGATGCACCCCTCTTCTGCCTTCACTTGGCCTAGACTCTTCCCTGGCTCTGTACACAGCACACAAGTTCAACTTGTCTGCTCACTTCTCCGCTGCCGGCCGAGAAGGTAGAGTACCCTGAATGGGAACCTGAACCAACTGGCCATGACCTAGCAGATCAACAGACAGAATATCAGCGTTCGCATTGTCGCCATCAACATCATCGCCAATGGCACCTCAAACCTCCCTCTACTCCTCCTATGGACTGAGGTCAAAGCCCAGCTTCTACTATCGCTGCTTTGAGACAATCATCTAATACATCACCGGCATAACCAGCGGGTCTTCAATACACCCTCCTTCCATCTCAAGTTCCACTCAATTAGAAGCCAACTAAACATGGTCTAATAAGAGCTGCACTCTGCCAAGGGCACCAGATTTATTCGCCCGGCGCCACTTGGACAGCGCATAGAAGGATGCCGACAATCTCCTACACCCTCTCACTCTGCCCATCTATACCTCCAAGCACCCTTTGCGGAGCCCCAGAAAGGCCCCAACTGCTCCTGCAAATGCTGCTTGGCCAGCATACAGATGGACACCGACAGACCTGGCAAACTCCCCATCACCATCCACTTCTACGCCTATTGCAACCTGGAAGGACTGTTCCAATTTGACATGGCCAAGGATGCCTAGCTGAACATCTGGAACTTCCAGAGCTTCTGCAACAAGCGCAGCCTCAACCAGCGCTACCTTGGCAGCGGATAGATTAACACCGTCCTGATTGCACACCTTCATTCTACCACTCATCCTCCCTCTTAGAGGCCTTGGATGGAGCGGCATCAAAAACGCCTTCCAAGACTACGCCATCTTTGGACTGAAAGCAGGGCAAAGAATCCCTCCGCCCAGCCCCAGCCAGCGGAGCTAATTGGCCCTGCCTTTCAAGACACCACCGAATGGGAACATTAAAGTTTAACTTTAATGAAATAATTTGCCGGATTATTCAACGCTTCTCTTATCCTATATATGGATAAAAGAAGATGTCTACGGAACTTCGGTTCTATGGTGTCTAACTGAGATTTGCCAACCCTTTGATGGCACAAATCTGCAAGGACTATGGCTTCCAGTTCTCCACCTACAGCTTCAGCTTTGGCTTCCAGGTCTCTGCCCCTTTAAGATGCCCATTGACCTCTACTCATTCCCCACCAATGACACGTCAATGATCATCAATGGCCAGCACATTTCCTCCCAGCTCTTTAGCTATAAAGGACTGAAATGTGTCTGGCACGGGCCTACGGCCAGCTTCTACTTGGCCTCATTCATCAAGCACAGCGGCAACTGGATCGCATTCAACTGCAACATGAACAAGGCACAGGCCGGCGGCCACTTTGACTATGGCCGGAATCGGCAGACACAGGCCTATGGCCACTTCGTCTATGGCCTGAATTGGCTGAATTGTTTACCTCCAAGCATCCCTTTGCGGAGCAATAGAAATGCCTCAACTGCTCCAACAAACGCCGCTTGGTCATCGTACAGATGGACACTGACGGACCTGGCAAGCCTTCCATCACCTCCACTTCCATGCCTACTGCAACCCTCAAAGACTGTTCCAATTCGACATAGCCAAGGACGCCTGGCTGAAGATCTGGGACCTCCAGAACTTCTGTGACAAGCGCAGCCTCAACCAGCGCTACCTAGGCAGTGGATAGATGAACAGTCCAGATTGCGCACCTTCATCCTACCCCTCCACCTCCTTCTTAGAGGCTTTGGATGGAGCGGCATCGAAAAGTGCCATCCAAGACTACGCCGTCTTTGGCCTGAAAGCAGGACAACAATTCCTCCGCCCAGCTCAGACAGCAAAGCAAATTGGCCCTGCCTTTCAAGACAACACCGAATGGGAACATTAAAGTTTATTTTTAATGAAATAATTTGGCAGATTTTCAACGCTTCTCTTATCCTAAATATGGATAAAAGAAGATGTCTACGGAACTTTGGTTCTACGGCATCTGACTGAGATTTGCCGACCCTCTGGATGGAGCAAATCTACAAGGACTATGGCTTCAAGACCTCCGCCTACGGTTTCGGCTTTGGCTTACAGGTCTCTGCCTCCTACAAGACACCCATTGACCTCTACTCATTCCCCGCCAATTAATTGATTGCCAAGAATGACGTGTCAATGATCATTGACGGCCAGCACATTTCCTCCCGGCTCATCAGCTACAAAGGACTGAAATGCGTCTGGCACGGGCCTCCGGCCAACTTCTATTTGGCCTTGTTCATCAAGCTCAGCGGCATCTGGCTCACCTTTAACTGCAACATGAACAAGGCACAGGCCGACGGCCACCTCATCTAGATGGCCTGATTTGGCAGGCACTGGCCTCTGGCCACTCATCTACGGCCTGAATCGGCAGGCACAGGCCTACGGCCACTTCGTCTATGGCCTGAATCAGCAGGCACTGGCCTTCGGCCACTCATCTACAATGGCCTGAATCGGCAGGCACAGGCCCATGGCCACTCTACGACGGCCTGAATCAGCAGGCACAGGCCTACGGCCACCAGGAGTTCAGCCTGTCACTGCAC
Source organism: Ptycholaimellus sp. GST1_10 (assembly GCA_030248095.1). Taxonomy (NCBI): domain Eukaryota; kingdom Metazoa; phylum Nematoda; class Chromadorea; order Chromadorida; family Chromadoridae; genus Ptycholaimellus; species Ptycholaimellus sp. GST1_10. Next base: position 29,265 of record JASANA010009256.1, on the reverse strand, counting down.
TCTCGTTCCAGCAGTCTTCCTCTGTGGACTCCAACTGTGGACGGAAAGTGTCAGACAGCAGCAACTGAATCGAGTCAATCTGTCCCTGCAATTCCCCTCCAGCAGCCTTCCTCTGTGGACTCCGACTGTGGATGGGAATCGGCAAACAGTAGGACTAAGTCTCAAGGGTCAACCCTCTCATCTCTAGCATCCTTCCTCTGTGGACTCCAACTGCAGACCTGAGAATGACCAACAATGCAGCATCCATCATTTGCATTTCTTTCACAGCAGCCTTCCTCTGTGGACTCCGACCGCAGATTGAACCGTGAATTCAGATGCCTGCAGAAAGCCCTGCCTAGGAGCTACTAGGAGCCAGCGGGCAACAACTACTCGGCCCTTCACTACTCTTCTCTGTCGCCCTTATGGGGGGGAGGCAGGAAGACTGCAAAGGCACGCCCTGCTGCACTCTGCCGCATTGCTGATGAAGTGGGAGAACAGCAGGAATCAAGGCTGGGATGGCCGACAAGGGAGCAGCCGTCATGTGAGGGTGCTGGCAAAGCACCCTCGTTCCTTCTCTCTTTGGGCACAGGGCCCATCATGTTACTCTGCAAAGGCCTAGTACACCTTTTGCCACCTTGCGCCATCGACAGATGGGAGGAGGATGCAGAGGAGAGTAATTTTGTCTTACAGGACTCTGAGCTGATGAGCCCAGAATTCGCAACCATGCAGGCCTATTAGGAGGCAATGACAGCGCCCATCCTACCAGGTGGCTGGTTATCGATGCGGGAAGGAGAATGGAACACAAAACCCTCAGCCTCAGTTGAACTCTACCAGGTGGATGATTCAACAAGCGCAGACTGCTACGAGCCTGCTTAGCAGCCAAATTCGTGGCTGATCTCGTCAGTGCGGGCCAAAAGGAGTCCGACTTGCAGCCAAACTGGCGGCTGACTGGACAAGCGCAGACTACGAGAGTCTGCTTTGCATCCGACTACACCCGAAGGGCCGCTCCGCGGTCTATAGAGGTTACTCAACTTTTGTTTTCCTCATATATATATATATATATATTTATATATATATATAAATATATATCTGCAAGTGCTGGGCACGGGCGAATTCTCAACGGATCTGGACATACTTTTTTTTCCTGAAAGCTATAATGTGCCGCTTGGATCCTGGGGGGGTGGAGCTGGTGCCGGACCATTAGAAATATTACTTTCCTGAGTAGGAAAAAGTTTTTCCCAAAAATTACCAATTTCCATCGCCTTGCGCCATCGACAGATGGGAGGAGGATGCAGAGGAGAGTAATTTTGTCTTACAGGACTCTGAGCTGATGAGCCCAGAATTCGCAACCATGCAGGCCTATTAGGAGGCAATGACAGCGCCCATCCTACCAGGTGGCTGGTTATCGATGCGGGAAGGAGAATGGAACACAAAACCCTCAGCCTCAGTTGAACTCTACCAGGTGGATGATTCAACAAGCGCAGACTGCTACGAGCCTGCTTAGCAGCCAAATTCGTGGCTGATCTCGTCAGTGCGGGCCAAAAGGAGTCCGACTTGCAGCCAAACTGGCGGCTGACTGGACAAGCGCAGACTACGAGAGTCTGCTTTGCAGCCGACTACACCCGAAGGGCCGCTCCGCGGTCTATAGAGGTTACTCAACTTTTGTCCTCATATATATATATATATATTTATATCTGCAAGTGCTGGGCACGGGCGAATTCTCAACGGATCTGGACATACTTTTTTTTCCTGAAAGCTATAATGTGCCGCTTGGATCCTGGGGGGGTGGAGCTGGTGCCGGACCATTAGAAACATTACTTTCCTGAGTAGGAAAAAGTTTTTCCCGAAAATTACCAATTTCCTCTGTAGCATCTGAACGGCTGATAATTGAACAGAACACTTGAGTTTTTTTGTTCACAAGTCGTATATAACGATTCCAAATCTGTGCTTACTTTTGAAAATGGTTGAGAAACCACATACTTGCCCTCTTGAGTGACGAACTTTCACACATGACAATAGCATCAACAATTAGTAGCAGCTGAACGGCTGATAATTGAACAGAACACTTGAGTTTTTTTGTTCACAAGTCGTATATAACGATTCCAAATCTGTGCTTTCTTTTGAAAATGGTTGAGAAACCACATACTTGCCCTCTTGAGTGACGAAATTTCACACATGACAATAGCATCAACATTTAGTAGCAGCTGAACGGCTGATAATTGAACAGAACACTTGAGTTTTTTTGTTCACATGTCGTATATAGCGATTCCAAATCTGTGCTTACTTTTGAAAATGGTTGTGAAACCACAGACTTGCCCTCTTGAGTGACAAACTTTCATGCATGACAATAGCATCAATAATTAGTAGCAGCTGAACGGCTGATATTTGAACAGAAGACTTTGGTTTTTTGATTTACAAGTCGTATATAACAATTCCAAATCTGTGCTTACTTTTGAAAAAGGTTGAGAAACCACAGACTTTTCCTTTTGAGATGCAATGTTCACCCTCACAGCAGAAATTTTCCTTAATTTATGGATTTTGCTACATGTGAAGGTGTAAGCGCTCCGCGGTCACCTATTGCGCTTTGCGCCATATACTTGTTAATCCTTCTACTGTCATTTCATGCCTTGCGGATTGACTTACAACCATTTTATTAATTCTAAAACTGAAAATAAAAATTAATGGTTTTTTCGCATACATCCCTGTAGTGCATGAAATGAGACGTTTTTGGCTGAATGATATATTTTGGGAATTTCTTGCAATTTTAAGATTTTGTTGGCCAGGTAGTAGATTTTGAAAATGGAGAAAAGGAAAAGGCTTTTTTTGAAATTCATGCAATTTTTAGATTTTGTTGGCTCGGAAAAGTTAGATGAATCAGAGGAAGAGGGGAGATAGTCCTCCCAGGGCATGGACATGTTCTCGATGAGTTTGAGGACGGCCCATAGCATGTAATTCGAGGGGCCCAAGTTAATGTTATTGTTGTGTTGGTACTGTGTTGTGTTTGTGCCCATGTGGGTCCCATCTTTTTGGTGGTGGATTGGAAGACTACAGTGTGGTTCATCCAGAGCTTGACTCGAGTGAGCCCCGTCAGCACCAGAACTGTTCCAGTGCATTTCAGGCTTGTCTCCACGCTGTAGTCCACCAGCATACTGTCCTCATTATATATAGGTCAGCCGATGACTCTCCTACAACGTTTCTTTTTTATTTGGTGGCCATGAGCAGATCCTTAGCATCCAGATGAGGAGGACCTAATTTCACCAAACACCATGTCATAAATTTTAGGGTTAGGAATCTCAACAAATATAGATTTTGATACAAATGTCAAATGTGGTTTTGATTCTGATACAATAAGTGTCATATTTCTACTGACACCACCGAATTGGATCATCTAGTGCGTGTGTGACAGCACTAGATGAACTTTTTACTAAGCTCAACCAACGTGTCTGTGGCAGAAGATGCAACATTTGATGTGGTTGAGCAATGTCTGATAATTGTTGAAAATTTCCAGTTCCAATTGACTTTACCATGCCTTACCATGAGAAGAAGACAAAAGCAGCAAGTAAAAAAATACAAATGAAACTAGGCAGATTTGAAGAGAAGAATGGCTATTTTGTCACAGTAAAAATAGATGAGCATACTCTGTTCATGAGAGATCCATGATATGAAATTGCAACCCACAATACAATGCCATGTTGGACCATACGTTTCGTCAATTTTTTTTAATTTCTGCTGCTATGTATTTTTCTTCTTTGACAACCTTAACAACCTCTTTTGAAATGTGTATAGCAGATTGTTGAATATCATTAGACATCTCAGCCATTTTCACAAGTGTTTTAATGCTTTCCATTTGCTTCAACCTGTGTAATATGTGATTTCTGAGGCTTTCTATGTTGCTGTAATAAGACACATGATTTATGCGACTAATAAAGCCTCTTACACATCTTTTATGAGATCTACAATTCTCTGGAGTGGTGCAACGCTCAATTTGCGGAATTATCTGCTAGGCAATGTCTTGTAAAGATTAGTGGTAGATGATACATTTGAGCCAATGCCTTCCTTAATGCCACCATGGAACAAGAAGATTATACATGATTTATAGCGTGTTATAATCATTTATAATATGGAAGGAAAGGAGCGGGTTGAAAAGTAGGATTCAGAAACCAATGCCATTCTCGCCCAGTACAATGGATTTCAATGCGGTTTTTTGCTGTAAAATCGCAAAGAGCTTGATCATTCAGCAAAAAAAACGTACAGCTTCATAGGACACACAGGGAAAATTTTTTTCAATAAGCTTCGGCGGGGCGATTTTATTTTCTCCAACAAAAATATTTTGGCGAATTTTTTTTATTTTCCAATGAAAACCTGTTTTCCGAATAGAGTAAGCTTGGACGCATCTGGAATACTATCATTTGTGGGATATAGTTTCCAAAGCGGAGCTATGTCCAGCCGAAAATGGACAAAATAAGCTTAAATTTAAATAAAACCATTTGTATGACCGCTTAGAAATTTATTGGAATTTAAGATGTTTCAGTTATTTATATGGTTACTGAGATTTAATACAACTCAGAAAGCAATTAATCATGCGACCCGCTACATTGCCATTTGTAGGTAAGTTGGATTGCTTTTCTATACAGGTTATAGAAGTTCATTCTCCATACATGATGCCACCAAGATCAGGTTTATTGATTTCCTTAATGTGACCAAGTCTTGAACTCGCAAATTATTTCATTCCATCTAAACTTGTTGATCTAAACTAGTTGATACTGCGCGTTTTGCTTTAATAGTATCAAGGGGAGTTGGATGAAGGCTTGGAAATGCAAATTGAGGTGGGGAGTTTTGTCTTTGCTGATGCAGTCACTCATGATGTTGAAAACTGTAGAAGCCAAAGTGGTAGAGGGGCATGACACCACAAGCCAATTGGTCAGCCAAAAGAACCATTTGTTGAACTATTGCACCAGGCAGAAGCTTCGTTTATGTCAGGGAGTGCTTCAAAGTTTGAGTCAGGGAGTCCTGAAATGTAAAATCCCTTTTTATTAATGGTAATTTTAAGATTTTCAGTTGTCAGGACATAAATGCATGTAGTATTAAAGTCATTTAACATTACCCTATTAAAGTCATGCCATTAGTTAATTGGACCCTAAATGCTCTAAAGCTAAAGGATGTTTTTGACCGCGGAGTGGCCCAAAGCCACTGGTCACTGGTCCTGCGTAGATGCCTCAACATTACCCCCTGTAGCATAAGGAGCCCCCCATCCTTAAGCTGTTTTCTAAGGAGGCTCCTCTCTCCTCCTTTGTCAGGTTGCCTCTCAACTCCTTCTCGTCTATTTGGACTCTGCTAAACAAGGGCTGAGGAGTGAAGAATTGCAGAAACAATGCAAATACTGCTCGCACGTAGTGCATATTGCGGGCAGAACAGTCTAAAAATACTGCTCTCACGTAGTTCATGTGGTGGGCTAAACAGACAGAAAAGCCGGTTCTTATGTAGTGCAGGTTGTGAGCAGAACAGCACACAAAGACTACTCTCAAGTAGTGCGGGTTGTGGAAATAAGATAATACAAACACTTCTCTCACGTAGTGTAGGTTGTGGGGAGAACAGAACAGAAAGGCTGCTCTCACGTAGTGCGCATTTTGGGCAGAACAGAACACTATTACTGCTCTCACGTAGTGTAGGTTGTGTACAGAACAGAACAGAAAGACTGCTCTAATGGTGTGTATGTTGTGGATAGAACAGAACGCAAAGACTGCTCTCACGAAGGGCAGGTTGTGTGCAACACAGAAGGCAGATACTCTTCGTGGGCAAAACAGAACAGAAACAATGCTCTCACGTAATGCAGGTTGTGGGCAGAACAATCTAAACAGACTGCTCTCACGTAGTGCATGTAGTGGGCAAAATATAACACAAACACTGATCTTATGTAGTGCAGGTTGTGGGCAGAACAGAACACAAAAACTGCTCTCAAGTAGAGTGGTTTGTGGAAATAAGATAGCAAAAAGACGGCTCTCACGTAGTGAAGATTGTGGGCAGAAGATAACGCAAAGACTGCTCTCACGTAGTGCAGGTTGTGGGCAAATCAACTCAAAGGATGTTCTCTTGTAGTTCGCATTGTTGGCAGAACTGAACACAAAGGATGCTCTCACGTAGTGCTGGTTGTTGCAAAACAGAACACAAAGACTTATCTCACATAATGCGCATTGTAGGCAGAGCAGAACACATATACTGATCTCACGTAGTGCACAATGTGTGCAAAACAGAAGGCAGATACTCTTCGTGTGCAAAACAGAAATGAAATAATGCTCTCACGTAATGCAGGTTGTGGGCAGAACAATCTAAAAAGACTGCTCTCACGTAGTGCATGTAGTGGGCAAAATATAACACAAAGACTGATCTTATGTAGTGCAGGTTGTGGGCAGAACAGAATACAAAAACTGCTCTCAAGTAGAGCGGTTTGTGGAAATAAGATAGCACAAAGACGGCTCTCACGCAGTGAAGATTGTGGGCAGAAGAGAACGCAAAGACTGCTCTCACGTAGTGCAGGTTGTGGGCAAATCAGAACTCAAAGGATGTTCTCTTGTAGTTCGCATTGTCGGCAGAACTGAACACAAAGGATGCTCTCACGTAGTGCTGGTTGTTGCAAAACAGAACACAAAGACTTATCTCACATAATGCGCATTGTGGGCAGAGCAGAACACATATACTGATCTCGCGTAGTGCACATTGTGTGCAAAACAGAACACAAATATTGCTCTCACGTAGTGCAGGTTGTGTGCAAAACAGATCAAAATGTTCAAAATGGGTCAAGACAAAGTTAACGATATCCTTTTGTATCACAGCGGTCTGGTGGAAGTTTTTAAAAACCAGTAGAAGCAAACTATCAGCAGATTCACGTTCTATTTCCACAAGCCTAGTATACTCTTAAAAGCAAAGCAAGAAATAACAAATACTGACTAAAGTAAAAATATGTTGACCGGTCATTAGAAATCAATTTATGATCATGTTTGATGCAGCAAAGGAGAGGTTACTGGAACGATTGCAAAACAGGTCACCAAGCACCTACAGCCCAGCTTTTGAAGCAGGGCAGCAAGTATTTGAAAACACAGCTACTGGAACAGTTAAATTGCTGCAATCTTTACGTGCGCACAGTTACTCATATTGGTATCCTCCTAATGAAAATAACAATGAATCTCGTAGTTTTTTTGACTGTCTTTGGCCAAGCAACATCATAAAGCAATCGGCCACACAATTAGCGTGCAGCATTACCTTTCATCCTGTGTCACATAAGCTCCTCCTGCTTGCAAAAACTCAAATGTTTGAAACTACACTTCAGTACAGTCTTATACAATCCCTTGATAGCTTAGTAGTTTTGAAATTCCGTGAATGGCTGCTAACCAAGTACAGTGGTTATAATGTTGCAAAGAAAGATATGATTGAAGCAAGGATAAGAATGGATGCAGCTCTATACAATAGCCTTAAATGCAAAGCAGACAGTGATCCAAGAAAGGTTATTGCTGAATACAAGTCTCGTTCTCACACCCAAGCAATAAAAAAAGTTCAAAGTTACATTGATGGAATAAAATCAGATCACGAAATTCACTTAGGGCTCATCATAAAAATACTGGAAATACAGTTATCATATCACAAGGCAGCATCACATTGTATGGAAGAATCACTAAAACATGGTTACCAAATTGACCAAATTCTTAAATAATTATATTATTTTACCACTGTTTATTGTTAAATAATGCTATGAAAAGTTTCACTTTTTCGTTTAATTAATATATTCTAATATATATAAGATAACTAGTACCATCGGCAAGCTGAAAGAATGCTCTTTTCTCCCTAAAAAAATCGATTGCCCCGAGTGTAAAGCCAAAGAAATTGCCCTACTACTAGTGGAATCTGCTTGTGGGGCATTTGCATTTTGTTTTCTAGGGCTCTTTTCATGCGCGCCACATACCAATAGCAACAATAAACAAAAGCACCACACGGTATTTGATTTGAATAAAATTAGCTAAAAACTAACCATGCAGCCTGTTATACTTTAGGTTTTATGTAGGACCAGTTTAACAGTGATCAGTTTAAAAAAAACTGATCATACAGTTCCAGATTAACATGTTGCCAAACTTTTGATTCCAAGTGTGAAGATTCGCTGTCAATGCAGTCTAATTTGAATCACTGAATCCTGTATAAATGCCGCTTTGGGCTCATACTTGGAATTTAGATACTTTTATAATAGTAGCCAAAATCTGCAGATCATTTGATATGCCAGTCTGAGACTAACTATGAACAGTTTTTAAAATAGAAATGAGCAATAATCATTTTTCCATTTTTCTATGTTTTTCCCTATCTAAACAATCAACTCTTTCATTTTGCAGATTTGCTGCCTTGTGCATTACAATTAAGGCTACTGAATGTTTAATCACACAATATTTGATATGAAAACAATTAGCTCAAAACAAATCATAGTCATAATTGGTGTAAAGCATTTTTAGTGAGCCAGCTGGCATGGTTGAGGCATGGTTGATTGCATGCGCCTGAGGCAATCGCATTGGATAGCTGAGCTGAAGTGGAGAGGTTTCTTGATATCCGCATGTCCAGGTCACTTATGCTTCCCTCTCTCCCCTGCCGCCGAAGTTGGGTGGTGTCGATTTGGTAGCTCCCTGCTTCACCTGTCCCTATGCGTACAAAGGCATTTTTCTGGGCTGAGAGGAAGCTGCCAATTCTGAGACCACGCCGTGAGTTCATCCAAGGCATCCTGCAGTTGGGCAGAGGGCTCGGTAGGGCCAGGGCAGGAAGCTATGCGGAGATCATCTGCATAGAGCCAGCAACATATGCATGGTAGCTGGTTTAGTTTCCAGGCAAGTGGTAGGGGGTAGACATTAAATAGGATCGGGCTGCATGCACCACCTCGCACTATTGATGAGGGAATGGGTTGAGGAGGTGAGAGAGCAGTTCCCAAACGAACCTTGAAGGAGTGGCCCGAGATGAATGCATCCACCAGTTGCAGCAGGTCCAATCTGAAACCAAGTGATTGGCATATGTGGAGTAGTTTAGCCTGGGAGATGCGGTCAACGGCTTTGTTGAAGTCAGTGTATATCACATCTACCGACCTCCCCCTTGCCACATGCTCTGCCAAGTAGGATTGGAAAGAGATAAGCTTAGTGGTGGTTGATCTTTTTGGGCGGAATCCGTGCATGTTGGCTGGAAGGACCCACATGCCTCGGGAAGGGCGGGGGGGTGATTGGATGGAGGTAAGGCTGCTATTGGCACTGAGCTCTCGATGGCCTGGGAAAGTACAAGATCGAAAAGCTCAAGGAAACTTCCACTATCACATGCAAGCCCTACTAGATAGCTCCCACTAAAAGGGAATTCAATGTGTCAAAGTCCGCCTTCCCCCAGAGCCAGGCCCTTTTTCCGCACGCCCCCCCCCCGCTTTTGTCCACCTGGTTTCCCACCGGGTAGCGTCAGTGAAACTCACATAGCAGTGGTCGCTAAGCAGAAGGGGTGCTTCGATCAGGGCGAGGGTGGCAGGCCATTGAGGGCTCACAAAGAACAGGTCTAGCAGATTGGTTTTTCTTGTAGGAGAGGATACAAGTTGGGAAAGGTCATGGAATGATGCCCTGTCAAGAAGTTCTTAACAGTGCTTTACTGGGTATAAATGCTAAAAAATGCATAATATACATTTTGTCCTGTAGCTGCTGAACTGCTGAGAATTGCTGTCAATTTTTAGTTTTTCTGTTCAATCTCAAATCAGTGTAACTTGAATTTGAATTTGATTGAAGTAATGCTGATTTATGTGAACAAGTCGGATATACCAATAACAAATCTGAAGTGAAAAGTGGGCGAGCGCTGGGTGCGCTTGTAATTCTTGGCCGGGGGCTCTTTGTCGTTGTCAGCATCATAGTTGACGACGGACTTGACTGGTCTGGACTGGTCATTTGATCCCATTCGAGGAGATGGGTGTATTTGATTTGCAGTTTGCTCATGGAGAGTTCTGCTTCCTCAAATCCCGACAAAGATTGGGGCTTTGCCACCCTGGAGGTAGGGAATTCAGGGACCTTTCGGCCTGGCCCTGTCACCACACAGGCCCCCTACATGACGGGGACGTCCTTCCCTAGACTGAACTGATGGTCGTGAACCCTGTAAGTGCTCTGGCTCCCAACAGCCACCTAGAGTTGGTAGGGGGGAAGCAGTGGAGAAAGCTCAGCAACAAACTTCACCACTGCTGGACCAAGGTGATCTTGGGGCGAGCCTCTCCTCCATGCTCTCACCATGGATTCGAACCCACGCCATTTGGATAGATGCCAGCACTGAAGTCCGACGCTCTAACCACTAGGCCACTGTGCCCCCAGTCGACGACGGCGGCCTCCTCCTTGGCTTTGTCCGGCGCATCATTTTGAGCAGCGTCTGGAGCGGCGTCCGGAGCGGCGTCTGGGGTGGCGTCTGGGCGGCGTTTGGGTTATCCAGGGCGTCCGGGGTGGGCGGAGCGGGCTGATGAGCGATGGCTGGGGGGAAAAGGAGTGGGAGAGTGGGTGCTGGAGGGGACGTGGGAGGGGAGGGTGATGGCGAGGAGGTGTTGGAGTTAATTTTGGTGAGGTTCCCGTCGGACAACTCCTCGAGTAGGTACATAAGGATGCTTCCAACCCCATCTTCCCCGTTGTGGATGGACTCATGGGCGTCTTCGAGGTTGGCCACCGGACCAAGGTCCATCGACCTAGGAAAAGGAAAGAAGGGAAATGAAAGAAGAAAATAAAGGAAGAGGCAAACCTCATCCTCTGCATCATAGATGATTTCATGGGCTCGTTCTAGATGATATTCCATGGACCGTTACCAGCATTCCATCTACCAGCGGACCATTTGCCTTCGCTGCCAGAGTTCAAAAATTGGCTCCGGTCAGTTTTCAACTCATGGCCTCTGCTGCAACTTCGCCGGCCAGCCAATGCCAGCTATCCAGCAAAAGCACCGTCTATGCTGCTAGAGTTTCAAGATTGCCTTTGACCAGTTCTCAAAACTCTCTGCTGCCTGCTGCAACTTTGCCGGCCAGCACGTTTATAAATCCTTGCGGATTTATAAACCTTCAAGCATCGCTGAAGAAACGACCGGCCAGCTTCAGTCAATCACCGTCTTTCGACTTTGCTCTATTTATGGATCTTTTATGATCACATAAATACTTGAACAAGCAACACCGAAAGACAAAAGCAGAAAGATTCACCAGCAGCCTCTACTCTTCTAAGGCTGCCAACAACTGGAACAGACGCAGCCTAGTGGACTGCCTCCACTGCCGCTTCCATGGTCTTCCAGTCGTATGTGACCTCAGCCTGCTCACCTACGGCCAGAATGACATCTTCATGGACAGTGCCTACTGCAAGCGCAATGCCTTCAAGGCCTACCTCATCCGCGTTCGCCTCTGCTACTATGCCGCTCATGAAGAGTGCTCAAAGGACCCGCCTCCTCTTCCTTCTGCCCGCCATTGAAGACAGCATCAATTCTGGACAAATTCCGCTGCTTTCGCTATGGCTTCCTGGAGTGCTACAACTGCATCCAGATCTTCAAGGACTGCAACCAGTGCGTCATGCTGGATGGCTTCTACTGTGGCCTCTGCCACTTCCAGCCCAACAGCATTCACACTGGACGACTCCAGAAATCCGTTCCGATCGATGCCGGCTACTGCTTGCTGCTCTTACTCTGCTCCAGCATCAATCCATGCAAGTCCAGCGCCAATGTCATCTTCAAACTTGGCAACTAACTACATGAACGCCTATGGCGCCATGAAGCTCTGCCTATGGAAGACGCCTCCACCCAGTTCCTCAAAGAGGCCTCAAGCCCACCCCCCTCCTACAGCGTCTGTAAGAGGTTGGTGGTGTACAAGGCCCACAGAAACTGCTTCTGCAACTTCATGATCGCATACGCCGTCATGAAGTCAGCCTCCTGGAAGACGTCCTCAACAGACCTATCAAGGTCCCCTGCCTCACACCCTCCTCCTTACTCTGCCCAGCAGTAAGAGGTCAGTAGTGTTGTGTGGTGTCAGGGGGCCAACAGGAACATGGACAACTTCCTGAATGGCTTCTGCCAGCACGCTGGCGACTGGGCCAACGTCCATCCCCTCGCCGCCTGCCAGACTTTGCATTATCTGCAAAGATATGCAAATTCTATCTACACTTCTTTTGACGAATCCAAAATAGGCAAGAGTGATGCTAAACTTAAAGTTTACGTAACTCCTTAAATCCTCCTTTGGAGCGGTATTCTGACAGCTCCACCATTGCAGTTCCTTCAACTCTGCCTACTCTCAGCTCAGCCAATGGAGCCTCGTTTGGAGTGGCCTACTGAGAGCAGCTCCCCTGGAAACCAGCTCACTTCCACCCTGCCCCTCATTACGGCGAAAAGCCCAGAGAAATCACGCTGCCACAGTCTCAGCAGTTGCTCATTGTCATCCCGAGCTGCGTTCAATTCCTTCACATCAGACACAAGAGCAATTGTTCAGTGTCATCCCAAGCTGTGTCAATTTCTACCTCTGTCAACCTGAGCAAATTTGACATTGTCATCCCGAACTGCATTCATCTATTTGCATCTCCCACAATGACAATTTGCTTAGCATCAACCCGAGCTGCAGAAAATCATCACAGCCATACAGAGAGTGACCAGCATACGTCATCCCGAGCTACATCAATCTTTGCTGCTGTAAACCCGAGCAAATTAGCCACGGTCATCCAGAGCTGCATCAATTCTCTTCGCAGCTTTGACAGCAACAATTTGTTCCACATCATCCCGAGCTGCGTCAATTTTTGATGCTGTCAACCCAAGCTGCATCAATCTTTGATGCCATCAACCTGAGCAAATTGCCCACTGTCATCCTGAGCTGCATCAATTCTCATCACAGCTTCAACAGAGACAATTTGCTCAGTGTCATCCTGAGCTGTGGAAAGTTGAGCCAACTGTCATCCTGAGCTGCGTAACTTCCGCGCACCTCTCAGAACCGCCTAAAGCACCGTCACCAGAAGCAAACAGAAAGTACTACTTTCTCAAACTTGGACATCCTCTGGCCACTCTTCGATGCCCTAAGGAGCCGCCCCCAAAGGCTCCCCGCAATCCTCCAAGTGGCCAAGTTCCAGCAAGACGCCCTTGCCCTGCTTCCTCTACATGGCCGCCATCAACAACGTCCGTGTTCCCTACACCTCTCTACCCTTCTACAGCATCAATGCGATGGGCATTTAAGCTTGCCATGCTTCAAAGTTCCACCTCTCTCATCATTGACAGATGCACCCCTCTTCTGCCTTCACTTGGCCTAGACTCTTCCCTGGCTCTGTACACAGCACACAAGTTCAACTTGTCTGCTCACTTCTCCGCTGCCGGCCGAGAAGGTAGAGTACCCTGAATGGGAACCTGAACCAACTGGCCATGACCTAGCAGATCAACAGACAGAATATCAGCGTTCGCATTGTCGCCATCAACATCATCGCCAATGGCACCTCAAACCTCCCTCTACTCCTCCTATGGACTGAGGTCAAAGCCCAGCTTCTACTATCACTGCTTTGAGACAATCATCTAATACATCACCGGCATAACCAGCGGGTCTTCAATACACCCTCCTTCCATCTCAAGTTCCACTCAATTAGAAGCCAACTAAACATGGTCTAATAAGAGCTGCACTCTGCCAAGGGCACCAGATTTATTCGCCCGGCGCCACTTGGACAGCGCAGAGAAGGATGCCGACAATCTCCTACACCCTCTCACTCTGCCCATCTATACCTCCAAGCACCCTTTGCGGAGCCCCTGAAAGGCCCCAACTGCTCCTGCAAATGCCGCTTGGCCAGCATACGGATGGACACCGACAGACCTGGCAGTCTCCCCATCACCCTCCACTTCTACACCTATTGATACCTGACTGTTCCAATTCGACATGGCCAAGGATGCCTAGCTGAACATCTGGAACTTCCAGAGCTTCTGCAACAAGCGCAGCCTCAACCAGCGCTACCTTGGCAGCAGATAGATTAACACCGTCCTGATTGCACACCTTCATTCTACCACTCATCCTCCCTCTTAGAGGCCTTGGATGGAGCGGCATCAAAAACGCCTTCCAAGACTACACCATCTTTGGACTGAAAGAAGGGCAAAGAATCCCTCCGCCCAGCCCCAGCCAGCGGAGCTAATTGGCCCTGCCTTTCAAGACACCACCGAATGGGAACATTAAAGTTTAACTTTAATGAAATAATTTGGCGGATTATTCAACGCTTCTCTTATCCTATATATGGATAAAAGAAGATGTCTACGGAACTTCGGTTCTATGGTGTCTAACTGAGATTTGCCAACCCTTTGATGGCACAAATCTGCAAGGACTATGGCTTCCAGACCTCCACCTACAGCTTCAGCTTTGGCTTCCAGGTCTCCGCCCCTTTAAGATGCCCATTGACCTCTACTCATTCCCCACCAATGACACGTCAATGATCATCAATGGCCAGCACATTTCCTCCCAGCTCTTTAGCTATAAAGGACTGAAATGTGTCTGGCACGGGCCTACGGCCAGCTTCTACTTGGCCTCATTCATCAAGCACAGCGGCAACTGGATCGCATTCAACTGCAACATGAACAAGGCACAGGCCGGCGGCCACTTTGAATATGGCCGGAATCGGCAGACACAGGCCTATGGCCACTTCGTCTATGGCCTGAATTGGCTGAATTGTTTACCTCCAAGCATCCCTTTGCGGAGCAATAGAAATGCCTCAACTGCTCCAACAAACGCCGCTTGGTCATCATACAGATGGACACTGACGGACCTGGCAAGCCTTCCATCACCTCCACTTCCATGCCTACTGCAACCCTCAAAGACTGTTCCAATTCGACATAGCCAAGGACGCCTGGCTGAAGATATGGGACCTCCAGAACTTCTGTGACAAGCGCAGCCTCAACCAGCGCTACCTAGGCAGTGGATAGATGAACAGTCCAGATTGCGCACCTTCATCCTACCCCTCCACCTCCTTCTTAGAGGCTTTGGATGGAGCAGCATCAAAAAGCACTGTCCAAGACTACACCGTCTTTGGCCTGAAAGCAGGACAAGAATTCCTCTGCCCAGCTCAGACAGCAAAGCAAATTGGCCCTGCCGTTCAAGACAACGCTGAACAGGAACATTAAAGTTTATTTTTAATGAAATAATTTGGCAGATTTTCAATGCTTCTCTTATCCTAAATATGGATAAAAGAAGATGTCTACGGAACTAGCGCCCATCCTACCAGGTGGCTGGTTATCGATGCGGGAAGGAGAATGGAACACAAAACCCTCAGCCTCAGTTGAACTCTACCAGGTGGATGATTCAACAAGCGCAGACTGCTACGAGCCTGCTTAGCAGCCAAATTCGTGGCTGATCTCGTCAGTGCGGGCCAAAAGGAGTCCGACTTGCAGCCAAACTGGCAGCTGACTGGACAAGCGCAGACTACGAGAGTCTGCTTTGTATCCGACTATGCGGCTGATCTTGTCAGTGCAGGCCAAAAGTAGTCTGCCTCGCAGCTGAACTGGCGGCTGACTGGATGAGCGCAGACTACAAGGAGTCTGCTTTGCAGCTGACTAGGCGGCTGACCTCGTCAGTGCGGGCCAAAAGGAGTCCACCTCACAGCCAAACTGGCGGCTGACTGGACGAGCGCAGACTACTAGGAGTCTGCTTTGCAGCCAACCAGGTAGCTGACTTCAACAAGTACGGACTACTACGAGTCCGTTTCATGACAAAACTGGTGGTCGACTTCAAGTGCAGGCTATGTCGAGTCTGCGTTGCAGCCAAACTGGTGGCTGATTTTGACAAGTGCAGGCTACGTCAAGTCTGCTTCACAGCTAAACCGGTGGCTGATTACAATAAGTGCAGGCTACTATGAGTCTGGCTGAGCAAGCGCATTTGAGGCCAATCTTGACTGGCCCAGGTTGGGAGGCTGGGGCAGAGAAGAGGTGCTGTGAAGACTTGCAATGCTGGTGCTGCGAAATGCGATGATCTTGAAGCGGCGATAGAAGAAGCTAGTCTTCGGCTCCCCTCCAGATAAGGATTGAAGAGGGGGGTTTGAGGTGCAGGGGTTGTTGGCGTTCTTCTCTGCACTGTTCAAGTGGCGCCAGGCGAATCTGGAGTCCTTGGCGGAGCGCAGCTCTTATAAGGCTGTGTTTGATTGGCCTCTCATTGCTGGGGGCTTAAGATGGAAGGAGGTGGATTGAAGGTTTGCTGATACGCCGGCACTGTGATAGACGAACGTCTTGTAGCGGCGGTAGTAGAAGCTGGACTTTGCCTTCCAACTAGATGAGGATTGGAGGGGGAGGTTTGAGGTGTCATTCGTGATGACGTTGATGGTGGTGCTGCGGGCGCTGGTCTTCTGTCCAGTGATCAGCTCGACCTTGGCCAGTTCGTCCAGGTTCCCATCCAGGGTACTCTTCCTTCTCGGCCGGTGGCGGAAAAGCGAGTGAGCAAGGTGATTTGTGCGCCGTGAATGGAGTTTTGGAGGCCCAGGCCAATTAAAGGTAGAAGAGGGGATGCATTCGCCATTGATGCGAAAGGCGGAGTATTAAGCAGGGCGAGCTTAAACGCCTATCGCAATTGAGGATGGAGGGGGTAGAGAGGTGTAGGGGACGCAGACGTTGTTGATGGCGGCCATGTAGAAGAAGCAGGGCACGGGCTTCTTGTTGAGGCTGGGCCGCTTGGAGGATTGCGGAGAGCCTTTGTAGGAGGCTCTTGGAAGCATCGAAGACAGGCTGATGGCCGTCAATTGCAGAAAGTATTACTTTCTGTTCGCTTCTTGTGACGTTGAGTTGAGGCTGTTCTGAGAGGTGCGCTGAAGTTACGCAGCTCGGGATGACAGTCGTCTCAACTTGCCGTAGCTCGGGATGACACTGAGCAAATTGTCTCTACTGCGGCTGTGGAGAGAATGACGCAGCTCGGGATGACCGGAGGCGATTTGCTCGGGTTGACAGTGTCATGGATTGATTCAGCTTGGGATGACACGGAGCAAATTGTAGCTGTGGAGCTGCGACGAATTGAATGCAGCTCGGGATGACAGAGCCAATTTGCTCGGGTTTACAGCGGTGAAGATAGACGCAGCTCAGGATGACATGGGCTGGTCTCTCTCTCTGTTTTGGCTGCGATGAGTTTCCACAGCTTGGGTTGACGCTGAGCAAATAGTCATTGTGAGAGGTGCGAAGCGATGACACAGCTTGGGATGACAATGTCGAATTTGCTCGGGTTGACAGAGGTAGAAAACGATGCTGCTCGGGATGACACTGGACAATTGCTCTGGTAGCTGCGGCAAAGGAATTGAACGCAGCTCGGGTGATAGTGAGCAATTGCAGAGACCATCAGCATGGTTTCTTCAGTTCTTCACCATACTGAGCTGAAGTCCTAGGAAGCTGCTCTCAGGAGGCCAGTCCAGAGGAGGCTTTCGTGGCCAGCCAGAGAGTAGGCGGAGTTGAGGCAGAAGACCGTGGCCGCGCTTCCAGAACACCGCTCCAAAATAGGCCTTTTGAGTTACACAAACTTTGTTTAGTGTCTCTTTTGCCCATTTTGGATTTGTCGAAAGAAGCGTAGATAGAGTTTGCATATCTTCGCAGATAGTGCAAAGTCTAGGAGGCAGCGATGGGATTGGCAGAGGCAGGCGCAGTGGAAGTAGGCCTTGGAGGCGTAAGAAGAGGTCTTTCTGGCCGCAGGTGAGCAGGCTGGGGTCGTGGAAGACTGGGAGGCCATAGAAGCAGCGGTGGAGGTGATCCACTAGGCTGTGCCCGGCCAAGTAGTTGTCCGCGCAGGAAGCAGAGGCCGCTCTTGAGTCAGTTTGGCCCTGGTTGTTCAGCGTTGCTTTTTGGCATTTACTTGATCATAAAGATCCATAAATGAAGCGATGTCGAAGGACGGCAATTGACTCTGAAGCTGGCTGGCTTTTCTCCAGCGATGCTCGAAAGTTTATAAATCCACAAGGATTCATAAACATGCGGGCCGGCGAGGTTGCAGCAGGCAGCAGGAAGTTTTGAGAATTGTCAGAGACGGTCCCAAAACTCTAGCAGCGTAAACGTTGATTTTGCTGGATAGCTGGTCTGGCTGGCCAGTGTGGTTGCAGCAGAGGCCAGGAGTTTGAAAACTGACCGGAGCCAATTTTCGAACTTGGGCAGCGAATGTGCGGTTTGCTGATGGCTGCAGGCAATTTCAAGATCCATCTAAGGATAATGAAATTGTCATCGACGATGCTTGCATAGACGGCATGAAAACAACTTTGCAGTTAGTTTTTGATGCCAAAGCAGGGGAGTTGAGTCCGTGCCGACGTTGATTGGAGCTGGCAGCGAAGATCTTTGACAATTGACAATGGCCAATTACAAAGTCTGGCATCAAAGATGGGTCAACGCTGGTAGCTGTCAGCTGCAGAGAATATTCAAAATCCCTTTCAGGATGATGAAATTCTGAAGACAACGTTGATGACGTCAGCATGAAAAGAAACTTTTCAGTTAATTTTCAATGCTCTGATGCAAAGTCGAATGTCGTCTCGATCGTCGGCGTTCAATGATTTCATAAAATCCGCAAGGATAAAATGAAATCATCGAAAGGAGATGCTGTTTGAAGAGAACTTTTCAGTTCACTTCAAGACCCTTAGTGGCAGCGGATTATGGTAGCAAGTGTGCCGTGTGACGTCAGAGTTTCCTGTTTACCGCCCAAAGATGGCGTGATGGCTGGAAACTCGGCGCTGCGATGTTGCTGACGAAGAACGGACATTGAAAAGAGACTTAAAAGTCAATTTTCAATTCCATGCAGCATAGTCGCAGTTGCTGCCGCATAGAAGTTCACGAGGCCGGCTCTGGCTGAGTGAAGTTCTGGGGCTGCAGGGTGTCCTGTGCAGGGTGCAAACACAGCACCCGGGGGGCTTCAAAAACACAGCCCCGGGGAGGCTTCAAAAACAGCCCCCGGGGGGCTTCAAAAACACAGCCCCCGGGGGACTTCAAAAAACAAAGCCCCTGGGGGGCTTCAAAAACACAGCCCCCGGGGGCCTTACCCGGGGGGTCGGGAATACTTGCAAATGGGACAAAATCATAAAAATGTGAAATATGAAAATATGTAAAAATTGGGCATAAAAATGATATTTTCTGGTGTATATGAGGTTAAAGCATCAATTTAGGGCATTAAAATCAAATTTCAAGACCAAAAATTTTTTGGTCACTTTTGGCCTATGTTGTAGCATAGGGCACATTCTTGACCTGCACGCAAACTTTGGACCAATTTTTATAAATGTAAACATCAACCCCATAATTTTTTTAGGTAGATACCTACCTTAGGCCTATGGTAAGTAGATCATAAAAGGAAAACGATCAATATCATTATCCTGAAGTACAGGAAGTTTTTTAGTGCAAAAATTTTATCAAAGCTGAAGCCTCCTATGCTATAACATAGGGCTTGGTTAGACCTCCTCACAGAAATGAGACCAAAGTCTGATATGAGCAGCAATGTAGAAGCGGCAGAAAGACATTTCTAGGGTCAAAATTTCACGAGAAATTCAAAAATGTATGTTAAAAGTTTGTTCAATTTCATTGAAACATCAAAAATTTGAGTTTTTGGAAAAATCTAAAATTTATGATTTCGTGATTTCCAAGTTTGAACAGATAAAACTGTGCAAAATAACTTATTTTTCTGCAATCCAACGGCGTAGGATTTTGATTTGGACTTTTGCGTAGGTGGAATTATTGAAATTCATAGAGTATTGATCTAGTTACAGCGATTTTAGTGATCAAAGTCAGAAATTCTGGACTTTGCCCGATTTGCCTGACCTCCCTTCAAAACAAGTATATGGCGCAAAGCGCAATAGGTGACCGCGGAGCGCATCCTTTATATGATACTTTGCAACTCAAAAATCAAGTCTGTGGTTTCTCAACCAATTTCAAAAGTAAGCACAGATTTAGAATCGAAATATAAGACTAGTGAATAAAAAATCAACTCTTCTGTGCAATTCTCAAGACTTCAAGTACTACATCGAAAAATCGCATATTGCAATTTTCCAACTTTCTACCCAGAAAAGTAATGTTTCAAATGCTCCGGGACCAGTTCCACCCCTCCAGATCTTCCTAAAATGTTATTACCTTTCAGCAAAAAAAAAGTTTGTCAAAATCCGTTGAGAATTGAGCATTTTACAGCATACCCCCATTTTTCAATCTTTCTACCCAAAAAAGTAATGTTTCAAATGCTCTGGTACCAGTTCCACCCCTCCATATCTTCCTAAAATGTTATTACCTTACAGCAAAAAAAAAGTTTGTCAAAATCCGTTGAGAATTGAGCATTTTACAGCATACGCCATTTTTCAACCTTTCTACCCAAAAAAGTACTGTTTCAAATGCTCCGGGACCAGTTCCCCCCCTCCAGATCTTCGCATGCTAGGCTACGCTCCGGGGCCTCCGCACCCATGCCCTCCAGCCTCCGGAGCTCTGACTGCCTTGCCCTTCGCGGCAGGCGGCCTGCGGCTGCGCAAAAATTGCAGATTTCTGATAGATCTAAATCAGCCATAATTTTAATCATAATACTATCAATATTATCTGCTATAACAATTTGCTTCCATATAATATTTTCAAATATGATTTTTCAATGCGTAGTGTTTACACATCATATATACCTACAGATAGCCTTAATATCTACTTGTACTGTAGTTGTCTTTAGTTTTGCCGTCTGTTCCATTTTGTTGATATTTTGTTTGCATTGTTACATTCATTGTCAACAACAAGCTCATCAAAAATGAAATCGAATGCAACGGCTCCAACGGCGCTCAAGAATCTTTAACATCACAATATGATTCATCTGACAAGAAACTTGAAGAAGAAAAAAGTCTTGACAAAATAATCCCTCAAGATTTAAGACAACCTTTTTGAGTGATGTGAGAATTTTGGACAAATTTTTTGATCCCCCATTTTTATGATTGGATCTGAAAAAGGGATCAATTTTATACTATGTCCCAAAGCGAGAGCTTTTAAAAACCTCCCGTTGGCTCACAATTGCAATTTTTGACCGCGGAGCGGCCCGAAGGGCTGCTCCGCGGTCTATAGAGGTTACTCAACTTTTGTCCTCATATATGTGTATATATATATTTCTGGAAATGCTGGGAACGGGCAAATTCTCAACGGATTGGGACAAACGTTTTTTCCTGAAAGGTAATGCTATTTTAGGAAGATCTGGAGGGGTAGACCCGGAATTGAGCATTTGAAACATTACTTTTTGGGTGGAAAGTTTGAAAAATGGGGTATGCTTTAAAATGCTCAATTCTCAACGGATTTTGACAAACTATTTTTTTGCTGAAAGGTAATAACATTTTAGGAAGATATGGAGGGGTGTAACTGGTACCAAAGCATTTGAAACATTACTTTTTTGGGTAGAACGATTGAAAATGGGGGTATGCTGTAAAATGCTCAATTCTCAACGGATTTTGACAAACTTTTTTTTTGCTGAAAGGTAATAACATTTTAGGAAGATCTGGAGGGGGGGAACTGGCCGGAGCATTTGAAACATTACTTTTTTGGGTAGAAAGGTTGAAAAATGGCGTATGCTGTAAAATGCTCAATTCTCAACGGATTTTGACAAACTTTTTTCTGCTGTAAGGTAATAACATTTTAGGAAGATATGGAGGGGTGGAACTGGTACCAGACATTGAAACATTTACTTTTTTTGGGTAGAAAGATTGAAAATTGGGGGTATGCTGTAAAATGCTCAATTCTCAACGGATTTTAACAAACTTTTTTTTTGCTGAAAGGTAATAACATTTTAGGAAGATCTGGAGGGGTGGAACTGGTCCCGGAGCATTTGAAACATTACTTTGGGTAGAAAGTTGGAAAATTGCAATATGCGATTTTTCGATGTGTACTTGAAGTCTTGAGAATTGCACAGAAGAGTTGATTTTTTATCACTAGTCTTATATTTCGATTCTAAATCTGTGCTTACTTTTTGAAATTGGTTGAGAAACCACAGACTTGATTTTTGAGTTGCAAAGTACCATATAAAGGATGCGCTCCGCCGTACCTATTGCGCTTTGCGCCATATATGGAAGGGAGGTCAGGCAAATCGGGCGAAGTCCAGAATTTCTGACTTTGATCACTAAAATCGCTGTAACTAGATCAATACTCTATGAATTTCAATAATTCCACCTACGCAAAAGTCCAAATCAAAATTCTATGCCGTTGGATTGCAGAAAAATAAGTTACTTTGCACTGTATTTTCTGTTCAAACTTGGAAATCACGAAATCATAAATTTTAGATTGTTCCGAAAACTCAAATTTTTGTTGTTTCAATGAAATTGAACAAACTTTTAACATACATTTTTGAATTTCTCGTGAAATTTTATCCCTAGAAATGTATTTCTGCCGCTTCTACATTGCTGCTCATATTGGACTTTGGTCTCATTTCTGTGAGGAGGTCTAACCAAGCCCTATGATATAGCATAGGAGGCTTCAGCTTTGATAAAATTTTTGCACTAAAAAACTTCCTGTACTTCAGGATAATGATATTTATCGTTTTCCTTTTATGATCTATTTACCATAGGCCTAAGGCAGGTATTTACCTAAAAAAAATTACTAGGTTGTTGTTTACATTTATAAAAATTGGTCCAAAGTTTGCGTGCAGGTCAAGAATGTGCCCTATGCTACAACATAGGCCGAAAGTGACCAAAAATTTTTGGTCTTGGAATTGAAGCTGGAATGATGCTCCAACTCATATAACCAGAAAACATCTCATTTTTATGCCCAATTTTGAAAATTTTTTATTCTGATTTTGTCCATTGCAAAAGTACCTCGGGTGGCCGGGGGCTGTGTTTGATGGGCTTGTCTTCAAGTTTTTGTAAATTGACTTTTAAGTCTCTTTTTTTTTCTTGTGTGGGTACAATTTTTTTTTTTTTTTTGTTTTTTTTCTAAATTGACTTTTAAGTCTCTTTTCAATGTCCGTTCTTCGTCAGCAACATCGCAGTGCCGAGTTTCCAGACATCACGCCATCTTTGGGCGGTAAACAGGAAACTCTGATGTCACATGGCACACTTGCTACCATAATCCGCTGCCACTAAGGGTCTTGAAGCGAACTGGAAAGTTCTCTTCAAACAGCATCTTCTTTCGATGATTTCATTTTATCCTTGCGGATTTTATGAAATCATTGAATGCCGACGATCGAGATGACATTCAACTTTGCATCAGAGCATTGAAAATTAACTGAAAAGTTTCTTTTCATGCTGACGTCATCAACGTCGTCTTAAGAACTTCATCATCCTGAAAGGGATTTTGAATATTCTCTGCAGCTGACAGCTACCAGCGTCGACCCGTCTTCGATGCCAGACTTTGTAATTGGCCATTGTCAATTGTCAAAGATCTTTGCTGCCAGCTCCAATCAACGTCGGCACGGACTCAACTCCCCTGCTTGGGCATCGAAAACTAACTGCAAAGTTGTTTTCATGCCGTCTATGCAAGCATCGTCGATGACAATTTCACTATCCTTGGACGGATCTTGAAATTGCCTGCAGCCATCAGCGAACCGCACCTTTGCTGCCCAAGTTCGAAAATTGGCTCCGGTCAGTTTTCAAACTCCTGGCCTCTGCTGCAACCACGCCGGCCAGCCAGACCAGCTATCCAGCAAAAGCAACGTTTACGCTGCTAGAGTTTTGGGACTGTCTCTGACAATTCTCAAAACTTCCTGCTGCCTGCTGCAACCTCGCCGGCCCGCATGTTTATGAATCCTTGCGGATTTATAAACTTTCGAGCATCGCTGAAGAAAAGCCGGCCAGCTTCAGAGTCAATTGCCGTCCTTCGACATCGCTTCATTTACGGATCTTTATGATCAAGTAAATGCCAAAAAGCAACGCCGAACGACCAGGGCCAAACTGACTCAAGAGCGGCCTCTGCTTTCTGCGCGGATGACTACTTGGCCGGGCACAGCCTAGTGGACTACCTCCACCGCTGCTTCTACGGCCTCCCAGTCTTCCACGACCTCAGCCTGCTCACCTGCGGCCAGAAGGACCTCTTCGAGGACGGCGCCGGCTACGAGCACTACGCCTCCAAGGCCTACTTCCACTGCGCCTGCCTCTGCCAATGCGCATCGGAAGATTGTGCTAATGACCCGCCCCCTCCCCCTCCTTCTGCCCGCCGTTGAAGATAGCGTCGATTCCGGACAAAGTCCGCCGCTTTCGCTACGGCTTCCTGGAGCACCACAACTGCGTCCAGATCTCTAAGGACTGCAACCAGTGCGGCATGCTGGACGGCTTTGACTGCGGCCTCTGCCACTTCCAGCCCAACAGCAGCCACACTGAACCACTCCAGGACTCCGTTCCGATCAACGCCGACTATGGCTTGTGGCCCATCCTCTACTCCAACAGCAAGCCATGCAAGTCCAGCATATCCGCCTTCTTCAACCTCGGCAACTACATGGACACCTTCAGCGCCATGCAGCTCTGCCCATTGGAAGACGCCTTCACCCAGTTCCTCAAGAAGGCCTCAAACCCCGCCCTCCTCCTTACTGCGTCCCCAGAGGTCGGTGGTGTACAAGGCCTACGGAAACCTGGGCGGCTTCCACAACCGCTTCTGCAACTTCATGACCGCGTACGCCGTCATGCAGTTCGCCTCCTGGAAGACGTCCTCCGCAGACCTTTTAAGGTCTCCTGCCCTGCACCCTTCCCCTTACTCCGCCCAGCAGTAAGAGGTCGGTGGTGTACAAGGCCGACGGGAACATGGACGGCTTCCTGACTGGCTTCTGCCAGTACGCCGGCAAATGGGCCAACTTCGATCCCATCGCCGCCTCCTAGACTTTGCACTATCTGCGAAGATATGCAAACTCTATCTACGCTTCTTTCGACAAATCCAAAATGGGCAAAAGAGACGCTAAACAAAGTTTGCGTAACTCAAAAGGCCTATTTTGGAGCGGCGTTCTGGAAGCGCGGCCGCGCTCTTCCGCCTCGACTCTGCCTACTCTCTGGCTGGCCACGAAAGCCTCCTCTGGACTGGCCTCCTGAGAGCAGCCTCCTGGGACTTCAGCTCAGTATGGCGAAGAACTGAAGAAACCATGCTGATGGTCTCTGCGATTGCTCACTATCATCCCGAGCTGCGTTCAATTCCTTTGCCGCAGCTACCTGAGCAATTGGCCAGTGTCATCCCGAGCAGCATTGATTTCTACCTCTGTCAACCCGAGCAAATTTGACATTGTCATCCCGAGCTGTGTCATCTCTTTGCATCTCTCACAATGACCATTTGCTCAGCATCAACCCGAGCTGCGAAAAATCATCGCAGCCAAAACAGAGAAAGAGACCAGCCCATGTCATCCCAAGCTGCGTCTATCTTTGCTGCTGTAAACCCGAGCAAATTGGCTCTGTCATCCCGAGCTGCATTCAATTTGTCGCAGCTCCACAGCTATAATTTGCTCCGCGTCATCCCGAGCTGAATCGATCCACGACACTGTCAACCCGAGCAAATCGCCTCCGGTCATCCTGAGCTGCGTCATTCTCTCCGCAGCCGCAGTAGAGACAATTTGCTCAGTGTCATCCCGAGCTACGGCAAGTTGAGACGACTGTCATCCCGAGCTGCGTAACTTCAGCACACCTCTCAGAACAGCCTCACTCAATGTCGCAAGAAGCGAGCAGAAAGTAATACTTTCTGAAATGGATGGCCATCGGCCTGTCTTCGATGCCTCAAGAGCCTCCTACAAAGGCTCTCCGCAATACTCCAAGCGGCCCAGCCTCAACAAGAAGCCCGTGCCCTGCTTCTTCTACATGGCCGCCATCAACAACATCTGCGTCCCTTACACCTCTATACCCCCTTCCATCCTCAATTGCGATAGGCATTTAAGCTCGCCCTGCTTAATGCTCCGCCTTTTGCATCAACGGCGAATGCGTCCCCTCTTCTGCCTTTAATTGGCCTGGGCCTCCAAAACTCCATTCACGGCGCACAAATCACCTTGCTCACTCACTTTTCTGCCGCCGGCCGAGAAGGAAGAGTACCCTGGATGGGAACCTGGACGAAATGGCCAAGGTCGAGCTGATCATTGGACAGAAGACCAACGCCCACATCGCCACCATCAACGTCATCACCAATGACACCTCAAACCTCCCCCTCCAATCCTCATCTAGATGGAAGGTGAAGTCCAGCTTCTACTACCACCGCTACAAGATGTTCATCTATCACAGCGCCGGCATATCAGCAAACCTTCAATCCACCTCCTTCCATCTTAAGCCCCCAGCAATGAGAGGCCAATCAAACACAGCCTAATAAGAGCTGCGCTTCGCCAAGGACTCCAGATTCGCCTGGCGCCACTTGAACAGCGCAGAGAAGAACGCCAACAACCCCTGCACCTCAAACCCCCCTCTTCAATCCTTATCTGGAGGGGAGCCGAAGACTAGCTTCTTCTATCGCCGCTTCGAGATCATCGCATTTCGCAGCACCGGCGCATTTGCAAGTCTTCACAGCACCTCCTCTCTACTCCAGCCTCCCAACCTGGGCCAGTCAAGATTGGCCTCGAATGCGCTTTGCTCAGCCAAGCACGCCTAGCTGGGCATCTCCGAGACGCAGAGCCTCTCCAGCCAGCACCTCTGGGACAGCGCACAGATGGATGCCGACATTCTCCTACACCCTCTCACCCTGCCCATCTATACCTCCAAGCATCCCTTTGCGGAGCAAGAGAAACGCCTCAGTTGCTCCGGCAAACGCCGCTTGGCCAGCGTACAGATGGACGTCGACGGACCTGCTAAGCCTCCCGTCACCTCCACTCCTACACCTGCAACCATCAAACACTGTTCCAATTCGACTTAGCCAAGGTCGCCGAGCTGAACGCCTGGAGCTTCTAGCGCATCTGCGACAAGCACGGCCTCAACCAGCTCTACCTTGGCAGCGAATAGATGAACAGTCCAATTGCGCACCTTCATCCTACCCCTCTGCCTCCTCCTTAGAGGCCTTGGATGGAGCGGCATCGAAAAGCGCCCTCAAAGACTCTGCCATCTTTGGCCTGAAAGCAGGGCAAGAACTCCTCTGCCCAGCCCCAGTCAGCGGAGCTAATCAGCCCTGCCTTTCAAGTTAACGCCGAACGGGAACATTAAAGTTTAACTTTAATGAAATATTTGGCAGAAATTCGACGCTTCTATTATCCTAAAAGCAGATAAAAGAAGAAGTCTCAAGAGCTTCGGTTCTACAGCGTTTAACTAAGATTTGCTGGCCTTCTAAATGGTGCAAATCTGCAAGGACTGCGGCTTCAAGGCCTCCGCCTACGGCTTCGGCTCCGGCTTCCAGGCCTCCGCCCTCCACAAGATGCCCATTGACCGCCACTCATTCACCGCCAATCAACCGATTGCCCAGAATGATGCGTCAATGATTTTCAACAGCCAAAACATTTCCTCCCAGCTTTCAGCTACTGAAATGCGTCTGGCATGGGCCTCCGGCCAACTCCTACTCGGCCTTGTTCATCAAGCTCGGCGGCATCTGGACTGCTCTCAACTATGACATGAACAAGGCACTGGCCTCCGGCCACTCAAGGACGGCCTGATTTGGCAGGCACTGGCCTCCGGCCACTCAAGGACGGCCTGAATTGGCAGGCACTGGCCTCCGGCCACTCAACAACAGCCTGAACTGGCAGGCAGGCCTCCCCACTTGCTGGCAGGCACTGGCCTCCGGCCACTCAACAACAGCCTGAACTGGCAGGCATAGGCCTACGGCCACTAGGAGTTCAGACTGTCCCTGCACTCCCGCTCCAGCAGCCTTCCTCTGTGGACTCCGACTGTGGACGGAAAGTGCCAAACAGCAGTAACTTGCTCAAGTCAATCTGTCCCTGCAGTTCCCCCTCAGCAGCCTTCCTCTGTGGACTCCGACTGCGGGTGGGAATTGGCAAACAGCGTGACTCCACCTTCAAGGGTCAACCCCCCTCATCTCTAGCAGCCTTCCTCTGTGGACTCTGACTGCAGACTTGAGGATGACCACGACGCCGCATCTGCACTTCGCATTTCTTTCACAGCAGCCTTCCTCTGTGGACTCCGACTGCGGATTGAACCGTGAACTCAGATGCCAGCGGAAAGCCCCATCTAAGAGCTATTAGGAGCCAGCGGGCAACAACTACTCGGCCTCTTGCTACTCAATCCGTCGCCCTTATGGGGGGAGGCGGAACGACTGCAAGGGCATGCCCTGCCCACCCTCTCCCGCATTGCTGAGGAAGCGGGAGAAGCAGGTTTCAAGGCAGGGGTGGCCAACATGGGAGCGGCTGCCACGTGAGGGAGCTGGCAAAGCACCCTCGTTCTTACTCACTTCGGGCAGTAGGCCCACCATGTTACTCTGCAAGGCCTAAAATGCCTGTGCCACCTCGCGCCATCGACGGATGGGAGGAGGATGCAGAGGAGAGCGAATTTGTCTTATGGGACTCTGAGCTGACGAGCACAGAATTCGCGACCGCGCAGGCCTACTAGGAGGCAAATGACAGCGCCCAGCCTACCAGGCGGCTGGTATCAACGCGGGAAGGAGTACGGAACACAAAATCCTCAGCCTCCGTCGAACTCCGCCAGGGGATGATTCGACAAGTGCAGACTACGAGGAGTCTGCTTAGCAGCCAAATTGGTGGCTGATCTCGTCAGTGCGGGCCATTAGGAGCCCGCCTTGCAGCCGAACTGGCGGCTGACTGGATGAGCGCAGACTACTAGGAGTCTGCTTAGCAGCCGACTACGCGGCTGATCTCGTCAGTGCAGGCCATTAGGAGCCCGCCTTGCAGCCGAACTGGCGGCTGACTGGACGAGCGCAGACTACTAGGAGTCTGTTTAGCAGCCGACTACGCAGCTGATCTCGTCAGTGCGGGCCAGTAGGAGCCCGCCTTGCAGCCAAACTGGCGGCTGACTGGACGAGCGCAGACTACTAGGAGTCTGTTTAGCAGCCGACTACGCGGCTGATCTCGTCAGTGCTGGCCATTAGGAGCCCGCCTTGCAGCCGAACTGGCGGCTGACTGGACGAGCGCAGACTATTAGGAGTCTGCTTAGCAGCCAACTATGCGGCTGATCTCGTCATTGTGGGCCATTAGGAGCCCACCTTGCAGCCAAACTGGCGGCTGACTGGACGAGTGCAGACTACGAGGAGTCTGCTTAGCAGCCAACTAGGCGGCTGATTTCGTCGAGTGCGGACTACTATGAGCCCACTTTGCAGCCAGACAAGTGGCTGATTCGAGCAGTGCAGACTACCACGAGTCCGTTTTGCAGCCAAACACATGGCTGATTGGACAAGCAGACTACTAATCGTCTGCTACGAAAACCGACAAGGACTGCTTCTAGAATCAGGACTCATCGAAAACACTTGGAGTGCTGCATATTGCGACTGTTTCGATAGTTT
>JASANA010009255.1:0-59867 GCA_030248095.1 Ptycholaimellus sp. GST1_10 | reverse complement strand
CGACGCTGCTCGGGATGACAGTGAGCAATTGCAAAGGCCATGTCAGCATGATTTCTTGAGTTCTTCGCCGTATTGAGCTGAACTCCAGGAAGCTGCTCTCAGAAGGCCAGTCCAAAGAGGGTCCATTGGCTGGGCCGAGAGTGGCAGAGTTGAGGAGAGCTGGCGCAGCAGTGTTTCCAGAATGCCGCTCCAAAATAGGCCTTTTGAGTTACACAAACTTTGTTGGAGTTTGCATATCTTCGCAGATAGTGCAAAGTCTAGGAGGCGGCGCTGGGATGGAAGTTGGCCCAGTCGCCAGTGTGCTGGCAGAAGCCAGTCAGGAAGCCGTCCATGTTCCCGTCGGCCTTGTACACCACCGACCTCTTACTGCTGGACAGAGTAAGGGGAAGGGTGCAGGGCAGGGGACCTTAAAGGGTATGCGGAGGACGTCTTCCAGGAGGCAAACTGCATGACGGTGTACGCGATCATGAAGCTGCAGAAGCGGTTGTGGAAGCCGCCCAGGTTTCCGTAGGCCTTGTACACCACTGACCTCTAGGGACGTAATAGGAGGGGGGTGGGGTTTTGAGGCCTCTTTGAGGAACTTGGTGTAGGCGTCTTCCAACGGGCAGAGCTTCATGGCGCAAAAGAGGTCCATGTAGTTGCCGAGGTTGAAGATGGCGCAGACGCTGGACTTGCGTGGCTTGACGCTGAAGCAGAGCATGGGCAGCAAGCCGTAGTCGGCGTCGATTGGAACGGACTCCTGGAGCTATGCAGTGTAGCCGCGGTCAGGCTGAAAGTGGCAGAGGCCGCAGTTGAAGCCGTCCAGCATGCCGCACTGGTTGCAGTCCATGGAGATCCGGACGCGGTTGTAGCGCTCCAGAAAGCCGTAGCGACAGCAGCGGAACTCATCCAGAATTGACGCTGTCTTCAACGGCGGGCAGAAGGAAGGGGAGGCGGGTCCTTGGATCACTCTTCAGATGCGCCTTAGTAGAGGCAGACACAACTGAAGTAGGCCTTGAATGCATTGTGTTTGTGGATGGCGCCGTCCCTGAAGCGGTCCTTCTGGCCGCAGGTGAAAAGGCTGAGGTTGCAGATGACTGGGAGGCCATAGAAGCGGCAGTGGAGGCAGTCCACTAGGTTGGGCCTGGTCCAGTAGTCGTCTGTGTAGAAAAGTATAGGCCGCTCGTGAGTCTTTTTGACTTTTGTCTTTCGGCATTGCTTTTCGAAATTCACGCGATCATAAAGATCCGTAAATGAATCGATGTTGAAAGACGGCAATTGACTCTGAAGCTGGCTGGGCTTTTCTTCAGCGATGCTCGAAAGTTTATAAATCCGCGAGGATTCATAAACAGGCGGGCCGGCAAGGTTGCAGCAGGCAGCAGGGAGTTTTGAGAATGGTCAAAGGCGATCTCAAAACTCTAGCAGCGTAAACATTGCTTTTGCTGGATAGCTGGCATTGGCTGGCCGGCGGAGTTGCAGCAGAGGCCATAAGTTGGAAAACTGACTGGAGCCAATTTTCGAACTCTGGCAGCAAAGGCACGCGGTTCGCTGGTGGCTGCAGGCAATTTCAAGATCCGTCCAAGGATAATGAAATTGTCATCGACGATGCTTGCATAGACGGCATGAAAACAACTTTGCAGTTAGTTTTCAATGCCCAAGCAGCGGAGTTGATATTAATATTTGTGACTACATCACTTCTGTGCTTACATTCCTGGATAGAGTATACATATATATATATATATATATATATATATATACCTGAGGACAAAAGTTCAGTAACCTCTATAGACCGCGGAGCGGCCCTTTGGGCTGCTCCACAGTCAAAAATTTAGTACATACTTGTCGATCCAAACTGAACACCAAACCATATTGCAGAAGGGATCAACACTGACAAACTAAAGAACTAACTATAATTGCGGATCTAAATTTAACAAATGTCCATATTGCAGCAGGGTTCCACACTGAACTAACTGAAGAAAAAACCATAATTGTGGATCTAAATTTAACAAATGGCCATATTGCAGCAACGTAATACACTGAACAAACTAAATTAAGTTTACTAATAAGTTTACATGAAAAAAAAGTTTACTCATAGTTTCCAGCAAGTTTGTGACGTTTCCCAAGCCGGTTTCGTCGACCTTGACTGTCGATGAGGCGGGCGGAAGGGAGGCCGGGATCAGTTGCTGTATATTGTGCTCCGATGCCCTAACCTGTTTCCGCTCTGCCTCCTCTTCTGGTGACGATGAAAGAGATTCTCGCTACGTTACTGCTGTATAACACCACATCGTTTGGTAGATCAGAGAGCTGATTAGCTTATCTGTACCTCGACCGACCACCTCTACAATGCTACTACAATGCCCAGCACCACTTCCGCCAACTTCCGCTTCCGCAACAACTTCCGGCCTTTTGACCTCGCTGCCTTCTACCAGCAGCGATCAAGTCAAAAGCCCCAGTCACCGACCTAAAGAGCCAGGACAGCAAATCGAGCCCAGTCTGCATTGCCGGACTTCACTTCGCTGCCAGACAGGACACCCTGCAGCCCCAGAACTTCACTCAGCCAGAGCCGGCCTCGTGAACTTCTATGCGGCAGCAACTGCAACTACGCTGCATGGAATTGGAAATTGACTTTTAAGTCTCTTTTCAATATCCGCTCTTCATCAGCAACATCGCAGCGCCGAGTTTCCAGCCTTCACGCCACCTTTGGGCGGCAGCCAGGAAACTCTGACGTCACATGACACACTTGCTAGGGGATTTTATGAAATCATTCAATGCCGACGATCGAGACTACATTTGACTTTGCTTCGAGGCATTGAAAATTAACTGAAAAGTTTCTTTTCATGCTGATGCCATCAGCGTCGTCTTCAGAAATTCATCATCCTGAAAGGGATTTTGAATATTCTCTTCAGCTGACAGCTACCAGCTTCGATCCGTCTTTGCTGCTGGACTTTGAAATTGACCACTGTCCAATTTCAAAGATCTTCACTGCCAGCCCCAGTCAACGTCGGCACGAACGCAACTCCGCTGCTTGGGCATTGAAAACTAACTGCAAAGTTGTTTTCATGCCATCTATGCAAGCATCGTCGATGACAATTTCATTATCCTTGGACGGATCTTGAAATTGCCTGCAGCCACCAGCGAACTGCGTGCCTTTGCTGCCAGAGTTCGAAAATTGGCTCCAGTCAGTTTTCCAACTTATGGCCTCTGCTGCAACTCCGCCGGCCAGCCAATGCCAGCTATCCAGCAAAAGCAATGTTTACGCTGCTAGAGTTTTGAGATCGCCTTTGACCATTCTCAAAACTCCCTGCTGCCTGCTGCAACCTTGCCGGCCCGCCTGTTTATGAATCCTCGCGGATTTATAAACTTTCGAGCATCACTGAAGAAAAGCCCAGCCAGCTTCAGAGTCAATTGCCGTCTTTCGACATCGATTCATTTACGGATCTTTATGATCGCGTGAATTTCGAAAAGCAATGCCAAAAGACAAAAGTCAAAAAGACTCACGAGTGGCCTATACTTTTCTATGCAGACGACTACTGGACCAGGCCCAGCCTAGTGGACTGCCTCCACTGCCGCTTCTATGGCCTCCCAGTCATCTGCAACCTCAGCCTGTTCACCTGCGGCCAGAAGGACCGCTTCAGGGACGGCGCCATCCACGAACACAACGCATTCAAGGCCTCTACTAAGGCGCATCTGAAGAGTGATCCAAGGACCCGCCTCCCCTTCCTTATGCCCGCCGTTGAAGACAGCGTCAATTCTGGACAAGTTCCGCTGCTGTCGCTACGGCTTTCTGGAGCGCTACAACCGCGTCCGGATCTCCATGGACTGCAACCAGTGCGGCATGCTGGACGGCTTCAACTGCGGCCTCTGCCACTTTCAGCCTGACCGCGGCTACACTGCATAGCTCCAGGAGTCCGTTCCAATCGACGCCGACTACGGCTTGCTGCCCACGCTCTGCTTCAGCGTCAAGCCACGCAAGTCCAGCGTCTGCGCCATCTTCAACCTCGGCAACTACATGGACCTCTTTTGCGCCATGAAGCTCTGCCCGTTGGAAGACGCCTACACCAAGTTCCTCAAAGAGGCCTCAAAACCCCACCCCCCTCCTATTACGTCCCTAGAGGTCGGTGGTGTACAAGGCCTACGGAAACCTGGGCAGCTTCCACAACCGCTTCTGCAGCTTCATGATCGCGTACACCGTCATGCAGTTCGCCTCCTGGAAGACGTCATCCGCAGACCCTTTAAGGTCCCCTGCCCTGCACCCTTCCCCTTACTCTGCCCAGCAGTAAGAGGTTGGTGGTGTACAAGGCCAACGGGAACATGGATGGCTTCCTGACTGGCGTCTGCCAGCACACTGGCGACTGGGCCAACTTCCATCCCAGCGCCGCCTCCTAGACTTTGCACTATCTGCGAATATATGCAAACTCCAACAAAGTTTGTGTAACTCAAAAGGCCTATTTTGGAGCGGCATTCTGGAAACACTGCTGCGCCAGCTCTCCTCAACTCCGCCACTCTCGGCCCAGCCAATGGACCCTCTTTGGACTGGCCTTCTGAGAGCAGCTTCCTGGAGTTCAGCTCAATACGGCGAAGAACTCAAGAAATCATGCTGACATGGCCTTTGCAATTGCTCACTGTCATCCCGAGCAGCGTCGATTTCTACCTCTGTCAGCCCGAGCAATTGCACATTGTCAACCCGAGCTGCGTTCTCTTCGCATCTCCAACAATGACAATCTGCTCCGCGTCAACCCGAGCTGCGGAAAATCATCGCAGACAGACAGAGAGTGACCAGCATCTGTCATCCCGAGCTGCGTCAATCTTCGCCGCTGTAAACCTGAGCAAATTGGCCTGTCATCCCGAGCTGTGTCAGTTCTTCACAGCTTGACAGCAGAATTTGCTCTTTGTCAACCTGAGCAAACTGGCCCTGTCATCCCGAGCTGCATCAATTCTTCGCAGCTCAACAGCTACAATTTGCTCCGTGTCATCCCAAGCTGAATCAATCCACGACACTGTCAACCCAAGCAAATCGCCTCCTGTCATCCCGAGCCGCATCATCTCTCTTCGCAGCAGCAGTAGAGACAATTTGCTCAGTGTCATCCCGAGCTGCAGCAAGTTGAGACGACTGTCATCCCGAGCTGCGTAACTTCAGCGCACCTCTCAGAACAGCCTCTATCAACGTCGCAAGAAGCGAGCAGAAACTAATACTTTCTGAAATTGACGGCCATTGGCCTATCTTTGATGCTTCAAGAGCCACCTACAAAGGCTCTCCGCAATCCTCCAAGCGGCCCAGCTCCAGCAAGAAGCCCTTGCCCTGCTTCTTCCACATGGCCGCCATCAACAACGTCCGCGTCCCCTACACCTCTCTACCCCCCATTCATCCTCAATTGCGATAGGCGTTTAAGCTCGCCCTGCTTAACGCTCCACCTTTCGCATCACGGACAATGCATC
This sequence comes from Ptycholaimellus sp. GST1_10, assembly GCA_030248095.1. Taxonomy (NCBI): domain Eukaryota; kingdom Metazoa; phylum Nematoda; class Chromadorea; order Chromadorida; family Chromadoridae; genus Ptycholaimellus; species Ptycholaimellus sp. GST1_10. The sequence continues at coordinate 54,452 of JASANA010009255.1, read as the reverse complement.
CCTTCTTCAAGCCGCGAGTAGGCTCAATGGACGCAGCAAACACAGAGCTTCAATCAAAAAAAAAGTTTGCCAATTTTGGTTGAGAATTGGGCAAGTTATGGCCAAAAAACTTTTTAAAAAGTGTCCGTCCGTTATCCGTCCGCCGTCCGCCGTGCGCCGTCCGCCGTCCGCCGTACGTTCTGCTCGGCATGGGGATTGGCAATATCTGGGGCTCCAGTCTCAACGTCACTATAGTATATCGACCCTGGAGGGTGCCATGGTGCCTCCAGAATCTTGATTTTCGGCCTCCTTTATGCCGAAATTGAGGTTGGAAAATCGATTGAACGTAAGGGGGGACCCTTACAAAAAAAACCGAAAATCTTAAATAGCGTTTGCTAGGATGGTCGGAGAGCTAAACCAAGGACAGATTCGGAATCCTTGCAAAAAACTACACAAAACTGGTCTATAAAACATTAAAATTTTGAAAAAAAAAATTTTCATCTTCCAGCCACTTCAGCCCTTCCATCTGTCACTCAAAAAGGGAAGTCCATGGTTTTTAGACCAAATTAAAATGTAAGCACAGATTTAGAATCGGCATATATGACTTGTGAACAAAAACACTCAAGTCTTCTTGGCAATTCTCAAAATTGGGGCCGTGCGAGCGGAGCGGAAGCACGGTCCCCTCTTAGCCAAGGACCAACTCTATTACGGATTTTGAAAATATGATTGGCTGCCAAATATTCCATGGGCAACTTACAAAGCCGCGAGTAGGCTCAATGGACGCAGCAAACACAGAGCTTCAATCAAAAAAAAAGTTTGCCAATTTTGGTTGAGAATTGGGCAAGTTATGGCCAAAAAACTTTTTAAATGTCCTCCGTTTCCTCGCCGTCCCCCCGTGGCCGTCCCCCGTCGCCGTGCGTTCTGCTCGGTGGGGATTGGCAATATCTGGGCTCCATCTCAACGTCACTATAGTATATCACCCGGAGGGGCCAGGTGCCTCCAGAATCAATTGGCCTCCTTTTCCCAGCCACCCACCCCGCCACCCGCCCACCCCCCCCTCCCTCCCCACCCCCTCCCTCCCCCCCTCCCCCCCGCCCCACCCCACCCACCCTATTGAAAGCTTTAAAATTGACAAAGCTTTGAAACACCCCCAAACTCGGTATATGAGTCCCCTCATTGTAAAGCATGATAATAGTGTAGTTAAAGTTATTGAGCTATAGTCTGTTAAAAAGGGTAAAGGCAGAGGAAACTAAAGTGATTTTAGCAACAAAACAGCATCGTTAAAGACTTGTTAAATGCCTTTGGCTGTTCAAAGTGGATGAAATTACTGAAAGTGTGAATCTCCGATTCAGTGCTCAATTCTCTTAGCTGGCCTCATCTTATTTTTTACACATACAATTGCAATACCTTGGGCATAAAGGTGATGAAATTTTATTTTATTCATCTTATCATTGAACAAGCTTGGGCTATAAGGTGATGAAATTAAATTTTGAACTCTTATCATGAAATTATGCTTGCTAAAGTTTGAACGTTACTAAAGAGCTAAGAGAGCCCAGAAAATTTAGCCCACATTGGAATGATTGTGCAGATAGTGCTAAAATAACAAAACATTTATTGATATTGATAAGAAATATGCATTATAGCGAAACATATTATTTAAAATATTATTTTTTCGATTTTGTTTTTTTTTTCTTAGATTTTTTTTAAAGATTTTTTTTGTTTTTGCTACCAGCATGATCTTTTGCATGACGGAAATTTTAACTCAGAACATTTCTGCCAATCAATTTAACATTTTCATGCTTTATTTCTAACCTGCCAAAAAACTGCAACATAACAATGGTGAAAATTTTCTGGGCTCTCTTAGCTATTTAGTAACGTTCAAACTTTAGCAAGCATAATTTCATGATAAGAGTTCAAAATTTAATTTCATCACCTTATAGCCCAAGCTTGTTCAATGATAAGATGAATAAAATAAAATTTCATCACCTTTATGCCCAAGGTATTGCAATTGTATGTGTAAAAAATAAGATGAGGCCAGCTAAGAGAATTGAGCACTGAATCGGAGATTCACACTTTCAGTAATAAACTAGCGTACAATGCTGACCAACAAGACATTGTCCTTCTTGAAGCAAGGCTCGAAGCCTATCTTGCTAAGGAATATCAAGTGGCTAGCTGAAGAGGCGGCAGAGCAAGCTTCATCTTCATTTTGTATGCTATAAATCACGGCCACCACCGCACTCGAGTGCAAATACTTATTTCTTCCTGCATAAGTAAAACAAGCTTTCGGTTTCAGATGCATTGACGTTTTTCTCATTTTTTTCTCAATTTTTCTTTTATTTTTTTTCAATTTCCATCTGTACTTTACATATCTGAATATCTGGGAAAAACTCAGACCAACCTAAGCGTTAAAAATTCCACTAGCGCATTTTATTAGTTTCGTTTTATGCCATAATGCCTAATATTTTCGACAATTATTTAGCTACGTTAAAGCAAAAAGTATACCAGCACAGTTTCTAGCGCAGCTTAAAGTGCGAAAAAAAATAGTGAGGGAGGAAAATATTAGTTATCTTTTTTACTACGAGAAGATTTTTCCACCCACCAGACGTTCATGAAGAAAAAAGAAAGAATGAAGTTCAAAACCGCAACTCATAAAGACATGGACGATAAATTGACAAGTGAAGATGAGGGGTGCATTAAGGTGCTCAAGAATCGCTGTATGACGGCTCCTCTTCATAGTGCCAATGAATGAGGTGAAAGGGGACGCGGGGTAGACCGGCAGGTCTTGTGAGCAGAGGGCGCCACCAATTTTTCTCTTCCCAGCCTTTCACCTGAAGGCTCAATTTTTTTTCGATTTCTCCGCTCCTGCTCGCTTAACCGCCTCTGAATCCGGCCACACTTTGGCCGCTTCATCAGCGCTCAACTCCTCCAGGGGAAGCTCGAATCCGCCGCCTTGGAAAGGCAGTCTTTATTCGTTGAGCAGTAGCGAAATTTGTTAAAGAGCGCTACCGTTTCTAGCGACGAAAAGCATGGTCACAAGAACTGGTAGAAACTGCATGAATGCTGCAAAAACCTATTCGAAGTTATTGTAGAATATCGATCAACGAAATTTACGCAAAAACCAGGCTTCAAAACTTTATCCAGGAACTAAATTTTGCGTCATTTAGAGAGGCCCCTCAGTTCCGGATAACTGTCACGCTATTCAATTTGTTCTTATTGTGCATGAGCAATACTTTTTGGAGTCAAAGGAACTCATGAGCAGGGAATACGTCACTGGTGGCCCTTTTGTTTTGAAGGTTTCATATTTCTTTCCTGCGTAACAAACGCTAGCTAATGCAACCGAAAAATGTTCTCTTGCGAACAAACATTGTGGCTGTGGCCTAGTTTCACAAAAGCACGCATCGAACAAATCAATAGAACATTATGCTCGGTCTACAATTTGTGGAGGGATATTTAAAAGGCATGGAATGAACGGAAGGGAATGATGGAATGGAGGAGATGGATAGAGTTGGGGGGGGGGGGGCATTGCATTTTTGCATTTTGGTTCCTCAACCGACGAAGATTGGTGCTCGATATAACGCTCGCATTACGGAAGAAGAAGAGTCTCGCCGTGGTTTCTGAAACATCAACTTCTTCTTATTTTCCAATCATCATCTTCAATGGAAAAAAATATTCTTTCACAAATTCCTGAATTTTTCATTTTCACATTTTGAAATTTCATAGTTAGTAGTTTCACAGTTTTCACCTTAAATCGACGCTGAACCTCGTCTCCAAGCAGAGCCTCCAATCTGGAGATGGGCGTGAGTTCAGTGGGCGCCCGAATGCTGCGCCCGAAGGACCACTGCCCCCAGCCTCAATGCCATCAGCCATAGGAGTCAATGCTGCAGTGCAATTGAAAGCATACTCAGCGAGGCCATGGTGAGTGTGAGCAGGAGCAGGAAGCATTGCGTCTGAGTCTTCATGGAAGAAGCAGTGTGGACCACCGTCTGCTACTTCCTCTGCTGCAAGAGTGGAAAGTGGCCTGAGACGACGCCTGACTGAATACCAGCACCGCAGGGGCTCAGAACACAATTACAGCTACGGATGAACAGATCCTGTAACTACTTCTGCCCCTATCCCCTTGGCCCCCTTCAATCTGTCCCATTCTTTGCCTCCAGCTCTATGACACTTCTGGCCCCAGATTCGCCATTTGCGACTCAAAAAAAGAAAGGGCGTTTCAAACCCTTTTCTGCGAGCAAAGCCAAGACCCCCTTCAGTGGCCTGATATGAAATATCCGCCAACGGGTGGGCGAAATGAAACGGTGCTTTATGGGGGGATATAAAAGGGCTGCTGGGAGATTCGAATGGCCGGCTCTGCCTCTCCCGAGAGGCACAGCAGAGGCCACCTCCGATCCTATCCTCCCAACCTCTCCCGCCTCCAAATAGGCCGTCGTCCTGGGAGAAAGAAGTTTTCAAGCGGCTCTTTTGTGGGAGTGAATATCTCAAAGTGAGCTTTGGACACAAGGGGCAGGGGGCGGGGGATGAAGGATGGGGATTGCAATCAGAGGGGCGTTTAGCCGTCGGCAGCCCCTGTCATGCATGCCTGAGCAGTGGAGGTGAGCTGTGCCGTGCTGACGACGAGGCTGACAAGTGCGGGGGCGAAAAAATTACCTCGAGGGCAGGTGTGGGCTCAAATGTCAGGCGGGGGAGAGAGAGAATGCCGCAATCAGAGTACGGGAGGGATGTGGGGGGCGAAGGGGGCCGGAGGGGAGATGGAATGGAGCTGCGCGGTTGTTGTCAGGGCCCCTGGAATGGCACTTCGGCAGCCAGCCACATGTCTCCTGCTTTCATTAATATTGGCCGCTTCGTATTGCCTCTGTGGTCGGCCGACACATGTAACTCATCCACGGCTTCCCTTGAGCTCCCATCCGCTTCTCATGACTGCCACGCAAGGTCAAGGCCTCTGCGGGAAGAAATAATCAAGCAGATAAAGCAAAATGATGGTTAAGGTTTCTGAATCTAATTTGCCTGCAAATTGTTTGGCTTTATGGGCCGTATCAGTTTTCGCCTCCAACTTAGGTGTTGCAAGCCTTAAATAAAGCAGCATAGAAAATAGAAATCGAGGCATTATTGTCATAAAGTATTTCATAATTACAAAAAATGATCCTACCTACATACACTTAAATTTACTTCAATGTTCAAAAATAATTTACTGTACCTCAATTTAAAATCACAGTTTCCAAGGCCTGACATAATAAAATACACGCTAAATAAACTGTAAATGAAGTAAGAAGTTTTTGAATTGCAACAAATTACAAACGAAAGATAGTGAATAAGATGTTATATAGTTCCGTGTACAAGGGAAATATTCGGTTTTGCACCACAAATTGCCTAAAAATTAAGGAGTTTTTATTTTTATCAGAAGGGTCTAGCTTTCTCTAAAATTTCAAACATTATTTATATGAAAGGTCTTTTTAAAAGAGAAGCTCTGCTTTATCACAATGTCGTGCTGTGAATGCTCTTTGTAAATAAAATCTGCCTTCACTGTGAAAAGTGGAATTAAAGTGACACTGTTACATAGTTCTAAGAAGTATGCTGTATTACACCATTCTATCAATTTTCAATTTCAATTGTGAGGTAGTCGAAAAATGTTTTTTGAAAGTTTGAAGTTTGCTCAAAAATTTGCAAAGTTGTTCTATATGTGTCTTGCTGCATTAGACTGAAACTTAAGCTCAGCCATCATACCCAAACGTTAAAAAATTTATTACTTTCAGCTTCTGCAAACTATTAAACCAACAACTTAAAAATAACGAAACTTGAGAACCATTTGATTTATTTCGTAGCTTTGTTTATTGTTGCGCATATAAAGCGTTAACATCGTTGCGATAAATGGTGAACACTAAACTTGTACGCAGGAACTTTGTTCTAATAAAAACCTATGTTGTAGAATTTTGACCGTGTCTTCCACTTCAATATGAAACGTTTTGTCAATATCTTGAATTTCTGTCACTCCTCAAAGTAAAGTGCCTCCTGCTTCCACTCCTTACTTGGAGTGACCACTGTGGGGGGCAGGAAGTGAGGTGGAGGAGTTTGAAGGGGGACAAAGCCACAGCGTAACCCTTGGCGACACTGCCCCTGCTCCAATCAATAACTGCCCTTGGCTTTCACCTAAACACTTCTTCACCTTTCGTCCCATCCCCCATTAAACTCCCCCTTATTCCTCCAAAGCACTGATCTGGACAACTCTAGGTTTCATCTTTCATTGACCTTTGACCGACCAATTTGTTCTCGTTAACCCCCTTAATAAAATGTTACTGAGAGTCATGTTTGGTCAAATATCTTTGGTGACTTCGGGGTGGAGCATAATGTGTGACAGGTACCATGTGGCATAATAGCGACTTAGCCCAGCTGATGTGCCTGGCACGGCCTAAGCATCATCCAGCCAATTCTTGCCCCTGAAAACAGGAGAAGTGAGCCATATGTAGCAGCCACTTGGGGCCCGCTAATTGCCCAGGCTATATTCACAGTGGGGCCAATTTCAGAGCCAGGCACAGGCTGCTAGGAGGGCGATGAGGAAAAAGGCCAATTGCTCCTCCCCCATCCTCCTCCTCCTACTTGCATGCCTCATAAAACCCCCCAGCGGCAAAAAGGCAGCCAGAAGAACGGAGGGGACTATGCGTTTTTTTGCGCGGCTGTGGTTGCTAGGCGGATGGGGTCGAATCAGAGGGAAAAGCGCGCGGTAAACAGTGGCTGCTGGTGCTTGGCAGGATAGAGAGAAGAGCGGATGGACTGGGAGCGAAGCTTGGGCTCTCCGCGGAAGCGAACGCTGCTGTCGCGGACGAGCGCTTCCATGAGCATCCTCACCGGGCTGCCGCTGGGCGGAGCTGAGAACTCCGTCTTCCCACTGCTGGACGCCCCCAATCGAGAGCTGGAGAATGAGGTTGCGTTCCTTTCGCTCGTTTATTCGTTTTGCTCAAAATTGACAAAATTAGTTATTTTCTGGCGATCGATGAAATGACTAAATTTGTCAACTTTGAGCGAAACGAAAAAGCCCAATTCTTTCGTTTTTCTCAAAATTGACAAAGTTAGTTATTTCTGCCGATTGATGAAATGACTAAATTTGTCAATTTTGAGCGAAACGAAAAAGCCCAATTCTTTCGTTTTTCTCAAAATTGACAAAGTTAGTTATTTCTGCCTATTGATGAAATGACTAATTTTGTCAATTTTGTGAAAACAAAAAAAAACCAAAACTTCTTAAATAAAGTTCCGAAATGAAGGCGGTCGATAATAAACAGGTGGGCACGGCTCAGCGGCGTCTGCAGGGCCTCGATTCGGAGCTGGGGAAGTTGGAGCATCGCCTGCAGCCCATGGGCGCCCATCTGGACAAGGCACGCGCAGCCTTACGCCAGCTTCGGGTTCTTCCTGCTTCCCATCTCCCATCCGCCTCACTCTTCCCTTTGGCAGGCGGCGGGGAAGACCAAAGAGACCCAGCTAGCAGAAGCGCGGAACAAGGAGCGTCTGGCACAGCTAGCCGTCGCCTCCTTCGCCCACCAGTTGGCTGCTGGTCAAAGTGATCTCCAGCGACTGGATGATGTCAATGCGCGAATTCGGGTTCACTTTGCAGATCAGTTCTGGCAAGAGTTGGGGGAGCTTGAGAATGATAAGTGGCGGACAAGCAGGGGGGAAATTCGTCCAGGCAGATAGATTGGGAAAATATGGCCTGTCTTGAATTTGACCTGTTTCGAGAATTGAAATTGTTTACCAGGGTTATCATTGAAAAAAGGAAAGTAATCAAAAGGATATATTTGTACATTTTGAATCTAATAACCCCGAATCAAAGATATTTCTGGGGCTGCTGCGAAGAAATTGAAGATCTTATCGACTATGTTGTGCAGGAGAAGGTGGGCAAAGTGCGCGGCGAGGTGGAGATGTCAAAATCGGCCTCCGCTCCGGAGCGCAGTGAAAGATGGCAGGAGAAACTGGCCGGAAGGCAGCAGCTGGAAATGGAGATCCAGAAAGCCATCCAGCACGACAAGAAGGCCATCAGAGTCCTCTTCCACTCCCTCTCTTCCCTCTGCATCTCCCAGCCTCTCCTTTCCCCCTCCAGGAGCTAGAGCAACGGCTCCGGCGCGGCCAGGCAGAGCTGGGCCAAAAGTCCAGCACCCTGCAGAGCTGCCAGGCGGAGCTCAAAGTCAGCACAGTAAGGCGCTTACTTTCCCTCACCTTTCCAGGCATTGGTTGCAGAATGCTTCATTTAAAATTGTATCAGCGTCACTTGTTTTAAACTTTATCTAAGGCTAACCTAAGCCTAAGCCTCACTACTACAGTTGGTGCTTTAACCTAGGCGTAAGCCTTTTTGGAAAATAAAGGGATCTGCGGCCAATGCCTGGCATAGTTTGTGAGAATTTTGAGGCCAGCCGGGAGCGGTCGGAAAAAGAGCTGGCCAAGGCACAGAAAGAGGCCCAGGAGACTCGCCTGCGTTTGGAGCACGTCTCCGAGCAGTTCGAGCAGCTGCAGCAGTGTCTGCTCCAGGCACAGGGGCGCATGCAGCGGCTCATTCGAGTCCACTTTCGGACTTGGGCTCAGCAGAGCAGCAAAGGATGGAGACTCTAGGAGGAGACGGGGGAAGAAGAGCAACAGCAGAACCCACAGCTGCGAGAAAGCCAGGAGGCGAAGAGAGTCGGGCAGTTGAAAGCAGAGCTGCAGAGGTGCAGTCATCGTTTGACGAAGCTCACAGCGCACCGCCAACAGCTAGAACAGCAGCAAGAAAGCCTGCAGCGAGAGGCTTTTGCCTAATTCTCTTTGGATACCCACTATAGAAGAGAGGCGTGGTTTGCAGGAGGAACAGCTGGAGGGTATTCTGGGCAAGCTGGAGGCGGAGGTCACCCTGGAGGCGGCCAGAACTGCCAGCACCCATGCCAGCCTCAGTCATAAACTCCAAGAGTGAGCCCTAAAGCTAGGAGGGGTTTCATTTCATGGCCTTTCAATGCTTGCGCCATGCTCAGACTGGAGTCGCGTGCATCTGGCTCCAGAGCCAGCAGTCGGCCGAGCAGGAAGCATGCCAGCAAACGCGCTAATCTATCCGAACGCTCCAAGTATTGGCCTTAGAGGCGAAACAGAAAAGCAGCTCATGGAGCCAATGCAGGGACGGTGAGGAGAAGAGGAGCGAGGAGTTGGAAGAGGTGAGAGAGGAGGCAGAAGAACAGCCAGAGCTCTTCCTGGCCCAGAGAGAGCAGCTGGGCGCAGAGCAGGAGGTGACCTGGAGCTTTACGAATCAGATGAAGCACTCCAGAGGTTTCTTTGAGGAGCTGCGACAAGAGTTGGCTGCCTTGGAGGAGGAGGAGACGGCTGTACAGCAGCACATCGTCCAACTCATGCGTCAGGTCCAATCCCCCTCAGCCTCCTCACATGGAGGATGATGCCAGTATCTACCAAATCTGGCATCATCCTCCATGCTCCTCCCTTGCCTAGCCTCGCACTGCCTTGCTGGCTTTCAGCAAGAGCAGCGACGCTCGGGCAGCGGAGAGAAGAGGGCTGGAGTGAAGAAAGGCGCCAAGCTCCCCGGCTCTGTGGCCATTCCAGGCTCAGCGCAGTGCTCTCGGAGAGAGATGAGCAGCAGTCTACAGGCTGGCCAGGTCTTCAGCTGCTCTGCTGAAAGGAGGCTTAGGATGTGGTGGGATGCTTGCAGCGGGAGATGCAACGCATGAATTCGGCGGCGGGAAGACGAAGAGCGGAGCTGGAGGCGAAACGGGGCCAGCTGACTGTCCTGGCCAAGGAGACCGCTCGCGCCCGGAAACTGAACCAGGGTCTCAAAGAGAAGCTCCAGGTATTCTGCTCCTGCAGGCTCTTCTAGATTCCAATCACTTGTCTTCTGACTGAACAGTCCAGCTGGGATAGGACAAGTAGGTGCTAAAATTAAAATTAAAAAATAAAAAGTTAAAATTGAAAAATAAAATTAAAAATGGACAATAAAAATAAGAAGTTGGAATTGAGTGGGCGCTGGTGGAGGAGCGGAAGTGGAGCAGTCTGGTGGCCAGACGTCAGGCGGGCGTCTCAGCTGAAGGACAGGCCATCCTGGCCGCGGGCGCGGAGAAGGAGAGCGAGGCTTTTGTTAGGAGGCTCGTCCGGTCCTTCCTTGAAAACTGCGCCCCAATGCTGCAGCTGGTGGAGGGGCGACTGGTGGAGCTGGCTGCGGCACAGAAGCTGGCGCTCAGAGAAGCCAAAGAGCTGGAGGAGCAGCGACACTCCGCCGCCGCCACCCTGGCTCTGCACAGCCGCAAACTGGCCCAGATCAAGGCCAGGTCCTTTGCCCTGCCGTCCCAGGCCCCTGAGTGACACTGGCTTTCGGACTAAAGTCCCACTGACTAAAGTGGCCCAATTGTCCGCTGGCACTTTAGTCCAGTGGCACTTTCGTCCAGTGGCGCTTTAGTCCTAGAGCCGAGACACAAAGCGCTGCATGCTTCAGCTATGCTGCACTCAGTCGGCGGCACCTGGGCACTGAGGCGGGGAGCGAGGACAGCCCGCTGACCGCCATTCAGAAGGAGGCCCGCCTTCGGGTGCCTTTCCTTCTAAGGCTATGGATGCCTGTGGGTCAGCCAGGATGGTGAGCAAATAGGCGAAGGAGCGAGCAAAGCAGCGCAAGGCCCTGGAGGCGGAGAAGGAGAAGCTGGTGGGGAGCTTGGCGGAGATGGAGGGCGCCAACCGGAAGCTGGAGAACACCAACAGCTTCCTGGCAGCCAAGCATCGCCATCTCAAGGAGGAGATTGCTGTCGTCATATCGCCCAACTGTTTGCCCCCCTGAACTCAATAGTAACTCATACTCAATCGGAAATCTGTCGTTTCTAGCCGAAGAGCATTTGGAGAGGGGAGAGCTTGAATCACAGTGTCGATCCACCGAGCAACGGCTCAAGGCCACCATCAAACTCGTCCGCCAGCTCCAGGCCAAAGGACAGGTCCTGCTTGATCACACTCATCCCATCCCTCCAGGCATTTGCCGCAAAATGCCCTTTTTCAAAGCTCTCTCAGTGTCACTATACCACCTCTAAGCCTTAATCTAAGCCTCAGCCTAAGCCTAAACCTAAACCTAAGCGTCACTAAGCTCGAAACATAGTGACGCTTAGGTTTAGATTAAGGCTTAGGCTGAGGCTTAGATTAAGCCTAAGCCTTTTGGAATAGAATGCGGTGCGGGAAACAGTGCTTGGCTTTGAGGGCGGCTGGGTTGCAGAATCTGAAAGGGCAGGTGGAGGCGGTGGAGTGGGAGCTGGGAGGCGTGGAAGCTGAGCGGAGAGAGCGGGAAGAGGCCACAGCTAGGCTGAAGGAGATCAGCGCCAGCAACGCCAAGCTCATCAGCCAGGCCATCCTTTCACTCCACTTTCTCCCCTCGTTCAAGTACCCTGTTTATCCAATTCAGATGGAAAAGCGGAGCCACGGCCGCGGCGGCAAAGTCCAGGCTGGCTGGAAGCGGCAGATGAACATGGTCCAGCTCTCCCATTTTAACTCTTTCATTTTTAGAGTTAATGCAAGTTGGGAGGCGCTTTTGGGGCATTTCAGAGAATTGTCTGTTTTTTGGAGAACGTGAAATGGAACAGAAACACAACTTTCTTATTCTCTAAATTCTCTTTTCTCTAAATTTTGTCCACTGAATGAATGATTGAGTGCCTAAAGCGCGCTTTTGATTTTGCAAAAGCCTGCTTTTGCTTGTAGCGAGGCAAGAGCAGTCCACCAGTCCTAGCCGCCCTAACTCGCCAGATAGAGCGACGTCTAGGCCTCTCCCTACAGCCTCGTCCAACCAGCACTCCACAGGTCAGCTCCAAAAGCAATCCCTCCACCGAGTGCCAGGGTGAAATGGCCGCCAGCTGCCTCGCGTAGCCAGCGCGGAGTCCCTGGTGACGAAGAAGGCGAGCCCCAGCTTCGCCTTCCCCGGCTCCCTCGCCTCCAAGCGACGTCGACAGGCCGCCTCCTCCAGACACTCCTCCGCACCCAACCGATCCCCCGATCAATCTTCCAACGCTTCCTCCAAGGCCTCCCGCCTACCTCGACCCACTGCCAACAGCGCTCCGCACCAGCAGCAGGAGGAGGAGCTTGCTCCAGCTCCAATTCAGACCACCACCGAGCCTGCTCAGAGCGAGGAAGGATCAGCTGAAAACGACGCCATCGAACAGCTTTCAATGTCAGCGGAGGCGGAGCATAGGAGCAAAGCAGAAGTGGAGGTGAACGTTGTGGAAGAGAAGGAAGAGGAAGGAGCTGAAGAAGGAGAGGAGAAGGCAGATGAAGCTAAAGATGCCCCAGAAGAAGCAACTCTTTCCAAGGTGAGGCTTTCATCAAGAACAAGTGCAGTTTATCAAGAAAAAGAGTGAGAAGTACAGCCGATGAAATGGAGCGACGAGGACTCAGGCGTGGCCACCAAATCAGAGGCCGGCTCCAGTGGTCCAGTTCAAACTACGCAACGACTTTCCACTGCCTCCTCCTCCGGTAGGCCTCCATCAATCCCTTCTGCCTGTCCGTCTAGCAATTAGAGACAGGATTGCGGGTATATTTCAATTTTGTAATCATTACAAGATTGTAATGATTTTGATTGTATGTATTGTATTGTAATGGTTGGTCACCGTCTGGATTGCCAGAAGCTGGTACCATAGAGAGAGCCACGTCCGGTGCCATCACGCGCCCCCCGCTCTCTCCGCCCAGTTTCCATGTTCACGTTCACAGTGCGCGCTCACTTGTGAAGTCCTGGTGAATGGGAAGGAGTTCGGGTGGTTGACAGAGCGAGGGAGTGTGGATCAAAATGGGAGCAGACCCAGCCGACTCAGGGGCAAAGGACCACGCAAGGAGTCCCTGCCCTCACTCAAATAAGCGCTTTTGCGTTTCTTTTGACAAAGCTTCTGTAATTTTCGATGTTTTGCGGCATTTTTTGAAGAATATCGGAGTTTTTTCTGAAGACAGAGACATCGTTGTGGAAAGGAAGGCACAGAAAGAAAGCTATTGCCAACAAGCAAACAAGTCTGTCCCAGCTTAGCTTCGGGATGAATGAAAAAGGGGATCACATTCGACCTTCCAAATAGAGCTAGTCTAGGCATCACTCAATTGCAACAGCTAAAGGACAACTAAAGTAGCATTTATGTACAAAAGCAGAGGAGCAAAATAATACATTGCTTTGCCGACACACTCGGTTCCAGACCCATCCTATCAATACCCGAGGGGCTAGGCTTTTACCACGGTTCATTCGATCACAAGCAGACAGACTGACTGTGCACCTCCATACAGGGGCAAGAAGGAAGCTGGCAGACACTTGTGCGAAACTCTTCTTGCAGGCTGATCTTGAGCAGATGATGTCCATTGTCCAAATCGCGGGAGTCTTAGCTTGAAGGCTGATGCCAGCTTTGGCTCTTCACTGGTCTTAGTCCGCCAACTCCGGCTCCGGGGTAGATTCGTAGGAGCTTTCTCCCAGCTGTAGGATATGTTGGATGTGGAAGGCCTGTGGATGTAAAGAGGTCTGACGGGAGGCTTAGAAGGGAGGCGCAGGGTAAGGGAGTAGTTGCGTCCGAGGTTAGAGTCCCAGCACTCCTCGCCCCACTGCAGGCGGAAGCGGATGGCGAACTCCAGCTGTTTCACGCCCTCTGCTGTCGGCAGCTGAAATGTACACCCTTGCTATGGTTGCACGGGAGGAGGGCCATCTTACTTCCTTCTAGGCCAGGAAATGAGAAAATGTTGGGAGGCCATATTTGGACAAGCGCAACAACATTTGAAATGAAATTAGCCAGGAATACTGGCTTCACTGAGCCTTGAATAATGATTTTGATGTGAAAACCTTTTAAAGGTTTTCAAAGAAGGTTTAAAATCCAAGAAAAAAATGCCTAAATTTTAGCAAAATTTTTGCAATCTTTTTTCTAAACCCCTAGCAACAACTAGCCATTTTCTAAATTTAAAAATGACGAATTTTGTGTTTTGTTGCTTCAGTATCAGTTTTGAAAAGAGTATCCAGTTTTAAAAAACATTTAAAAATTGGGAAATAGAATTTTTCCCTCAAATCTCTCAAAAACGTTTCAAAAGCAGCAATATATAAAACGGTTGAATGCCTAACAACCTTGAAGCGGAAGGAAAATGTATCGGCGCTGGGGGAGGAGAATGTGAAAGTAGCAGGGACGTCCACGAAATTGCTCCAGCCATCCGTCGTCATTCGCACTGACACGTCTGGAGCGATTGAGCATATGACATTTTTCGAGCCAATTATGAATCAGGTATGACTTTACCTTTGTGATAGCAGAGGTTGGCCACCTTGATGGTGCCCGACAGTTCCTCACCCAGCACCACGGCATTCTCCAGCGCCACCTTCTGGGTGTCCAGCTTCGTTCGGAAGAGCGGAAAGTTGGCCGCCGGCTGCGCGAAATCCAGGCACCATTGCGGTCCTTCATCTGCATCGCCTTTGACACCCGCCTTTTCTGCAATGCGCCCCCTCTAGAATACTTCCTCTTTCCCTCCCTGAGCTGGGCAACCGGCCAAAATCAATAGACGGAAAAAATAGACTGGGCCAAGTCAGCTGAGGCTAGTCTAAAGCCCCTTTAGAGCCGGAGAGAGTAAACAAAGCCTACTGAGTTTGCAGAGGAAAAAGTGAGCGAGGAAAAAGGCCCAAACCCCAGTAGAAGCGCACAATGGCAGGGTCGAGTCTGGGCGGAACATCCGAGGCCTCCTTCAGCTGCTTCACCTTGCACAAGGCCAGTCCTGTGGCAGCAGCAGCAGATTAACTAAGTGAACGCAATGGGCTATTCTTAACTATAGGTAGATTTACTGATTGGTCATGTTTGAGTCCAGCTTTAAAAGCTTTGCAAGCCAAGCCTACGCAGTAAGCTGGTTTACAATATTACAAAGCCTTTTAAAGCTGGACTCAAACATGACCAATCAGTAAATCTACCTATAGTAAAAAGTATAGACAGCAGATGATTACAGGGTGTTCAGGTTTAGAGGGAACGCCTGATTTTGCTGGGCTGTAAAATGGATCGCATAGGCACTAGAAACCATTCTACAGCCCAGCAAAGTCTGGCGTTACCTCTTAACCTGAACACCCTATAAATCAGTGGAAACTCGAATAAGGCAGGTATGAAGGGCAATGGAACCCTTGTCATCTGCAAAGCAGACACTGCGCAGGCGGCGGATTGACTGACGAGTCTCGGCGTGCTGGCGACTGCCGTAGGTGAAGGAGTGGGCGCGGGAGGAGTGGCCGGAGATGAGGCTGCCGTAGCCTTCGTCGAACTCGGGCGGGGACTGGGGGGACTGGCAGGAGTCCTCCAGCGGCTCCCCGTCCTCCTCCACGCCCACCTCCACCACCATCGCCACCAGCGTGTCGCTGGACTCGCTGCCCTGCAGGCCTGCAGAGCGATGGAAATTATTATCATTTGAATTTATTAGAATGATATTATTATAATTTATAATTTATAATTTATAATTATAATTTATTATTATTTGTAATTTATTATAATTTGTCAGGGCAACAGGCCCATCAGTGGCAGCATTTGCATTGATGAGGAAGTTGATGACATCCTGGAGGTATCTATATGCATTTATATACCCCCGTATATGATGATGATAATGGAAACATCCATGATGCGATTATCCGGTGCTTAGGCGAGAAGGCGTGTGACTTTGGCATAAAGCAAGATTAGCATCTCTAAGCAGGCTGATCGGAGAGTTGCGACAGGAGTACGAGTTACAAGCAAAATAGGTGGAGAAGGGAGGATACCCGGATCGCCGGATTTGGAGGGCTGAGCACAGTCGGAGAGGTCGGAGGCCCGGCGAGAGGAGGAGGCCACGCTCACTCCAGAATCACCGCTCGCCTCCTCCCAGTCCCTGTTCATCTTACTACGCCTCAAACGCAACTCTAACTATCACTGTCGCAAAACTACTTCGTCAAACATCCCATTTCAAGGAAAACATGACACTTTCATGGCTTAGCTCAATTTACAACTTCCTTGGAGCAGTATTCGGGAATAATGGAGGATAAATATTCGGTGCCGTTGTGCTGCTGAAATAAGGGGCTTCTCTGCATCGAAAGGGCGTTGGAAATGCGCGAAAAATGTGGCAGGCGGGGAGGCAAGGCTTTTGGAGGAAGGATGGGCGGGCTGGGAAGAGGGAGGAGGAGGGAATGGCGTGAGAGAGTGGAAGGGCCTAGAAGAGAGGGAAGGAAGGAGTGAGGGCTGCCTACGCCTGCCGCCTCCTACAGCCTCCAGACGCCCTCACAAAAACATCCCCGCACACTTCCAGGACTTCCAGATGCGAGCAAGGTCCTGGAGCAGCTTGTCAGCAGCAGCCAAGCCCCCCTAGCTCGTCACTTCTTCCGCCGCTATGAGGGAGAGGGGGGGAGGTGCGCTTGGTGATGTGACCAAGGGAGCTGGAAAGGGGGGAAGTGGATGGAGGGGAAGTGGATGGAGGGAGAAGCAAGAGGGTGGCCTAGGGGAAGCGAGACGTAGCGGGCTGTGTATGTAGTGCGCCCTTCAAGCCCAGAAGGGCTGGTCGGGGAAAAGTAGCCCTGCGTCAGAGCCCCCCCTCTGTCACGAGACCGCTGCTATATAGGCTTCTAGCAGGGGCTGAGACTCAATCTAGGGCTTGGAACTCTATCAACCCTCAATCCTGTTATCACAGGCCTGCAAAAAGCTCCTCCTGTTGCCGCTCCGGGGAGGTCGCGGGCGCAAAAAGTGGGCCACCAGTCTGCGGGCCACGTGAAGCGCAGTGTTGCCAGCACATGGCAGCCTGCATTCGCCCCTGCTTTACACCGCTCTGCCTCTCGGCAAATAAACAGCCCTCTTTTATCAGAGTTAAGTTCCCAGCTTTCTGTCAACCTAATCCCCGGTCTTCTTCAGAAGGGTGGATGGACGATAAGAGGAAGGGATGGGAAATGTAAAGAAGCTTTTCCGCGTCAAGAGCATTTCGGCCAATTAACGGCAATTACTCCAGACGCGCGGGGCTAAGGCGTGGCACAGAGCATGAGGCCGCGCTGATGGCATTAGCCAGCCACCAGGCCAGATGTAGGCCAAACCCAGCCCTGGCGATGGGCCAACAGGTGTGTCTGGCTCGGTCCTGCCTTAAAGGCACAATCCAAACTTTACCACCCTCACCGATTGTCCCGATATTTTGTATGCTGTTACTTGACATCAAAGTAAGCTTGCAGGCTTAAGCCGTTTTTTCACTTTTGAACAAAATTTCTGAGAAAACAATTTTCAAAGTTGCCCACGTTATAACGGGGGAAAAGGGCAATTTTTGGACAAAAAAAATCATTAAAAAATTAGGGATCTTTCTCCGCAGTTCTCTGCTCAATCATGGGTGTAAAAGAGGTGAACTGAAAATTCTAGCTATCAAAATTTGATAAAATTGCTGAGCATAACATGGCGTGGCCCAAAATGTGACAGCTCCCTACATTTCGACCCTACTCAGAAAGCTGATGTTTTCGTGCAATTATTTATGACATAGTAAATACTATCAAAGTTTGATCGATTTTAGACTGAGAGATTAGCATAAATAATTTTCGGAAGGTGCTTCAAAATTGTCTTTTGATGTTATACGTCCTAAACACTATCGTTACTATCTTCCCAACATTTAAGCGATGTTACAAAGACATTCAGTCTTCCTCGGAACAAGAATTATAGTACATATCAATTGTTACAAATTTCACGTTTCTACCCAATTTGCCCATGTTTCAACTGTGTAACAAAGATTACAAATGTGATACATTTCGTTTGATGCAAAAGAAAGTCTTTTCTAATTGTTAAAATTTCAATTTTCATGGACTCATATCTCTGAACAAAAAGCGATTTGAGGAAACATCCTTAACATTGCACCCTCATACACTCACGCCCTATCAACCTATCCAGAGAAAATTGAATTTGGTGATGGTGGTAAACTTTGGATTGTGCCTTTAAAAGCACACGCAGGGCCCCCAAAAAAGCAGGAAGCATAAACGCTGATCGGATGTCATTGGCATCGTTGGCGGCGCTCTGATCTGGGCAAGGGAAACCGGTCACCGACACTCTGTGTCTCTCTGCACAAACAACCTCCCCTCACACAGCAGCACCACGGAGGCCCAACACCCTCGTTTATCACCCCTCTCACCACCCCACACTCCGAGTCCCTGTGGGAGCCGAAAAAGTGTCTTCCTTGTCGGAAAATCGGGTGGAACAAAGTCTGCCTCAGAGTGACGTGTGGGAGGGAATGCAGGTGGGAAAGGGGGTGCGGAGGATTCCCGGTCAACAGCAGCTGTTGGCCCTGGAAAAAGGCTGTCAGGCCACCTTGGCTGAGATTCCGAAAGGTAGCCAAGCAGCGCGTCCCAGTGCGACTATCTGCTGTTTGCTCTGCACACAGATCGCCCAATAGAGCAGCCGGCAAAACAACCTCCTTAACTGCTCCCTGGATTGCAGTGCTGATTCGGCGATTGAAAGCAAACAACTTTGTCAAGCTGCACTGGAAAGGTAATTAATTTTCTATTTGCCGTAGCTGTGGTGCAAAGAAGAGACGAGAAATTTGTGTAAAATTTGCTCAAAAAACAGCATGAAACGAAACAAGCAAATATTTTTCTCACAACATTTTCAATGCACAAGTATGACGTTTCGTTTAATAGGCGGTTTGTGACATTGTGAAAGGATTCAGAGGGGGTATTCCACTTCCCAAAAATCGAAGACTCGAGTTGGGAATCGTGATTAGGTCAATATTTTAAAATGATTCATAAAAATCAACATTTTTAAAATTCCAGCATCCAATCATAAAAAATACAAAAACGGTGCAGGAGCTAAAAAAGATGTCAGGCGAAGCGGCAGTGACGCTGTTCGAAAGCTCCGACAGCTCACCATCCCGCTTCAGCTTCGGTGTCGGAGCTCCCGGCACTGCTGAGCTCACTGCCTGTCATCGCCTGCTCACTCATTACGCCACCTCTGCTGTTCCCCCTTCTCATCATCCCTATCACTTATAATAGCAGCCATCCAAACGGCATTCCATTCTGCCGTTTGGATGGCTGCTATTATAAGTGAAAATCTTATTATAAGTCTCCCCTGATCCAGTTCAGTATTTGTCTGGAATTTCCAGACAAATACTGAACTGGACCAGTGGCTGACGGAGCCAAGGGGTGGAGAGCGAAGGCAGCTGGAGGCTTTGGCGGCCTTTCTGAGTCGCAGCTACCAACAGCCCGTGTCACCGTTGGTGCTATGTTGCACTTCAGGAACTTGAAAGAAGGCCGGAGTATGAAGGGACAATCTGGTGCTGACGAATGGAGCTAGCGGCGGGCTTTTTCACCTGCTTCGACTGCTCTTCCCGCGCGGCCTGCCGGTGGTCTTTGTGGAGGAGGTCACCTATTGGATCGGTCTTCAAGTTCTTCGCGATCTGGGCGCCACGATTGTGCCTGGTTAATCAATCACACAGCTTCATAGAGAGAGGATGGAGAATAGGGTTGCATTCTAGTGTCCACGGACGTCAATCATGGGATTGATGTTGAAGACTTCAGCTCAAAGCTGGCTGCGATCAAGGCAACTGGGTTCAGTTGGAATAAGTTGGCGAAATGAAACTGGCCCGAAACAGCTTGAACCATTCAGAGGCAGAAGCCAACTGGGGTATTCCGCGATTCTCTACACCATTCCCACATTTCACAATCCCACGGGCACCTGCCTTAGCTTAGGTCAGTTTTCAAAGCCACTGGACCTATCACAAAAAATACACCGTCTAAAAACTCTGGCAGACAGAATGCGCCGTCTAAACGACCTAGCTCGTAAGCACGGTGTGCTGATAGTCTGTGACGATGTCTACAACCTACTCCACTACCAGGAACCAGCACCCGGGCGTTTCTTTGCCCTCAATCAAGGTGATGAATCAGGTTCAGCCTATATTTTACACCAGAAAATAAAAGTCAAAACATGAGTTTGGATGCAGATGTGATTGTAAGCAATGGAAGCTTCTCCAAAATACTGGCCCCCGGCCTACGGTTGGGATGGCTGGAGCTACCATTGCATCTGCGCCAACGTTGGATGCAATCGTGGCCTTTGTTTTTTATTTGAGAGAATGAATGAAGCAGTGGAGCAGTGTTTTGGAGAGAGGTTTTGGGGAAGGAGAGTTTGTGCGATGGGCTGATGGCTGGCCTGGTCTTCAAAGCACTTGAGGCTGGCGCGGTGGATGACTATCTGACACAATTACGCTGCTCCTACAAAGTTTATGCGATATTCGTTTTTGGTTCACAACTGGCTTTTTTAGGCAAAATTGGAGGCAGTTTGGTCAATTTTAAAGACATCCACACATCTTCCTATTCTGGAAACCCCAAAACCTAAGGTTTGCCAATTTTTTATTTTGTCTTCAGCTATTAGCTTTTTCAAACAGTTTTTCTCAGAAGAATCGACCGCCTTGAATTCAATATAAAAACTTAGCCTCATAGGGCGGCTACTACATCTGGCTGTGTCTGCCAGAGGGCTGGAGCAGTGGAGAGGCAGCGAAAAGACTGCGAGAGGAAGGCTTGGCAGTCATCCCCGGCAGCCAGTCTCTCTCCCACCTCTCGCCTCCGTCAAGAACAGGGCAAGGGTTTTGTAGGCTGAACGCGGGTGGGCGGGAGAGCCAGCACTTGCGCCTGGCCATAGCGCACATGAGCCTTGAAGACTGCCAAACTGCTGCTCGTCTACTCGTCCAAGTTCTTGACCAGTCTTCCGGCGATTGAGTAGAAATTGTATCAATTGACGTCTGAGTTGCCTTTGCAACAGCAAAGCGGCATTCTTTCCTCATTAATTTGTTTCCGAATAATGCTGGTGAATAAAGCTGCCTGACAGAAGAGGCGGGCTAGTAAACTGGCAAAACATGGAGCCAACTGAATGTGTATGCTCAGTCCAGCATACATACACTATCGCTACACTGAGAGAGCGCGGCGGCAAATTTTCGCCAGCTTTTCCTTCGCTGCTCCCACAAAGCATGGAGCGAAAGCGAGTCTATCTGGACAACGCCGGGGCAGCCCAGGCCAGCCCCGAACTCCTGGCTGCTGTGGCTGCCGACCTCCCAACCCTCTGCTTGGCCAACCCCCACAGCCGACATGCCTCTGCCTCTGCCACCAAAGACCTCATCGAGGCAGCCAGACGGCAGTCTCACTTCCCTTCCACTCCAGACACCAGTGGTGTGTATTTGATTCGTTGCAGAGTGCTGGAGTATCTGAAGGCGGCGGACAGCTACACTCTGGTCTGGACTAGTGGTACAACGGGCTCCTTAAAGCTACTGGCGGAGTCATTCCTGTTCCTGCCTGCCTTGCCGGTGGAGAGGAGAGAAGGCTGCTCCACTGACATTCTGCTGTCGCCAGATAGGTCTTGGCAGGATGCCGAGCGACCCACATTCGGCTACACTCAGGTAAGGCTTGACGCATTTGCTCTCCTACCGGAGCCATGGCTGGGTGAATGAAGAAGGAGGGGGCGTTTGCGAGAGATGTCTGGAAGCACCGGGACCGGGAGTGGAAGGAAGTCAGCATTCTTTTATAATATAGCATCGAATTATGATCGAATGAAGATGTCCTTCCACTCCCGGTTCTTCCAGACCTCTTTCGCAAACGCTCCCTCCTTCCTCATTCACCCAGCCATGGCTCTTTAGGACAGCCACAGCTCGGTGGTGGGAATGCGAGCGGTGGTAGCGGAGCGCTGGGGCCAATCACTTCGCATAGCCTGCCTGCCCTCCCTTCCAAAGCCTCACAATCAAGACTCCGGGCCCAAAAATGGACGCAACCTCCTCGTCCTCCCAGCCCAGTCCAACTTCTGCGGCCGTCGACTCCGCCTGGGCTTGGTGGAGGAGCTGCAGGCTGATGGAAGAACCTCAGTCTGCCTCGACGCCGCCGCCTACCTCTCCACTGCTTCCCTCAACCTCGCCCTGCACCGGCCCCACTTTGTCGTACTCTCCTTCTACAAGGTTCATTTCTTGTATATGATTTGAGGAAAAGAAGATTAAAACGGCAGATCTTCGGCTACCCGACGGGTCTGGGAGCCTTGCTGATAGCCAACGAAGCCCTGCCTCTTCTGAGCAAGGCCTACTTTGGCGGCGGCAGCATTGCTGGTGGATGGCCTATTGATTTTGCTCCTTGGCATCCAACTCCTCTTGCATCCAGTGGCCCTGAGCAACGAGCTGGTGGCAGTTCGCCGTTCCGAGACCGCAGAGGCCCTGGAGGATGGGACGCAGAACTTCTACGCCATCGCGGCCCTCCGCCACGGATTCCGCTGGCTCCAGTCCATCGGTTCACTTGCCCTCTCCCTCACTCTGGCGCTCCCTGCCTCAGCCTCGCATGGAAAGGGCTTGGGTTTGGAGGCGGGATGGAGGCAGTGGGTCGGCGAGCTTTTGGCCTGGCCAAATTGACCTGTAGTCTGCTGGGTCAGCTGCGCTATGCCAATGGACAGGCCCTGGTTCGCCTCTACTGCTCCACACCCTTTCACAGCCCACTGGAGCAGGCTAGAGTAGTTGACTATGAAGGACAAGTGGGTTAAAAGTCGGAGAAAGATATTTTAGGGACCAATCATTGCCTTCAATTTGCTGGCCGCCGATGGTAGCATCATCGGATACACTGAGGCTTTTACGTTCTGCCTGCTAAGGAAGAAAGCTAAACTTGAAGCTGCTGTTGAAGGTGGAGAAAATGGCGGAGCTATACGACATAGAGCTGAGGACGGGCTGTTTCTGCAACCTGGGCGCCTGTCAAGCCTACCTAGGGCTCTCCGATGCCAGCCTACTCCAGAACTTCAAGGTCCTCCTCCTCATTGTCCATCTACTGGCCTGGTTCACCTATGGAAGAGGCAAAGAAGCCAAAACAATTTGAGGAGGGCAAAGTGTGCGGCGACAAGGTGGACGTGGTCTCAGGGGCGGCGGTGGGGGCGGTTCGGATCTCCTTCGGCGCTGGCAGCAGCCTTGATGACGTGCTGGCTTTATTCGCCATGCTCAGAGACGCCTTCTTGCCTGGCCAATCATGGCCGCCACTCCGAGCAGCCATTCTGCAACAAGTGCCCCTGCCGCCTTCCCATGAGCCTCATGTTTCGCCCGGCTTACAAACCATCCCTCTGCATTCAGGTTGACTAATCCTTGAGAGTCAGATATTATTTCTTCAACTTCGCTTTTGATGGATTAAAGGACCTTACGCAACCAAGCTGACAAGGCTCTACGTGTACCCGGTGAAATCGTGCCGCGGCTTAAGACTGAAGCAAGCTCTTCTGTGCGCCTACGGTCTGGCCTGGGACCGCTGCTGGATGGCAGTGAGCAGGCAAGGCCGCAGCCTCACTCAGAAGTCCTGCTCTCGTCTAGCTCTCATCCAACCACAACTCAGCCAGTCCTCCCTCCTCCTCACCGCCCATCAGCTTCCACAGCTGCGCCTCCCGCTAGAGCTTACTCAGGACCACAGCCAGCAGCATCGAGTTTGCCTCGACAGGTTGGGGAAGCTGACATTGGAATAGGTTGGAGGAAAGGGTAGATTGGAGGGTGGCGACGGTGGACTGCGGGGAGGAGGCAGCAGAATGGCTGGCCGAAGCCACGCAGGTCAGTGGAGTTCGTCTGGTTCGACAGATAGCACCCCGATTGTCTAAATCCTCGGGTAGGTGTCGATTTAATTTGGCCAGTTGTTGCAAACTGTCCCATTTGCCAGGCAGCCTGAGTCTTGCCAACGAGGGCCAACTTCTGCTGCTCAACGAAGCCTCCCTTGACCTCCTTCAGGCCAAGCTCAGTCTTTCCCGAGATGATGTGATCACAGTTGAGTTGTTGGGAGAGTTTGGGGGCCAAAGAGATACTGCTGCAGTTGACAGAGCGGTTTCGAGCCAATCTGGTGGTGGCAGGATTTCCAGCTCAGTCCGAGACGCGCTGGCGTCGTCTTCGCATCGGCGCCCTTCCCTTCGAGGTTTTTCCTAACTGAGTCTTGGCCAGAGCTCTGAGGCTTCTATGTCAGGTAGCAGGCAGCTGCACACGCTGTCAGATGATCTGTCTGGACCAAAGGACGGGTGAAAAGGACCCGGCCCTTCTAAGGACACTGCGGGAAGTGACTGGACAAGTTTCCCTTTCGCCCTTCCCCCTCAAACACTCTCCTCATCCATCCTTGCAACTCCAGCTGACTTTCGGCATCTATCTACGCTTAGCGGATGAAATGGAGGGCCGAAGCCTCAGCGTCGGTGATTCCATTGAAATTCTCGAAGAAAAAGAGCCAGGCATTGAAAATGATTGAAAAGAGCCAATATCAATCAAAGAATCGGCGCCGCAGTCCCGGGCGGCATGACCTTGAAGCCGCGCTCTCCCAGCAGGAAATGCAGCTCCGATTGCTGCCTCACCAGCTGGCCTGGTCTCAGCTGGCTAATCTCCATCTGAAAACCCCGTCCCCTCTTAGGACTTGAGAACTGGAAAGGTTTAGTGGACCCTGCCGGTGACGTCCTTGCAGTAGCCGTTGGCGACGGGCTGGAGGCGGAAGTGGAGCTGGCAGACTTCTCGCAGCCAGGCAGCCAGCAGCTCATACTCTCGCTCCTCCTCCTCCGGAGCTGAGTTGGCGATGGCCAGACAGGCGCCGGCTTAGAAAGCATATCTTTGCTGGGGGCAGGCTAGAGGGGAAGAGAGGGGACAGGAGGAGAGGGTCAGGAGGAGGCTGCGAATCTGGACGGGGCTCAGGCCGAGGTCCAGCAGAGCTGATAGAGAGTCCAGGAGAACCAGGGTGTTTGGACCTCAAACGAGCTCTCCATACGGATCAGTTAGGCAAAAGTAAAGCTATTTTATCCCTGAATAATCGCATCTTGCGTGTTCAAAAAAATAAATTGTCGTAAACATTTTATAATTGAGGATAAATAGCGGCGTTTGCTCGAAACAAGCAGTATTCCTTAGTTATTATTGCTCAGCTAATTGATTGACATTGGACAAAAATATTGTTTTGTCTACATGTCATCTCTAAAGCTTTTTTAATCACGTTTACGTAAAACGGCTGCATGACGCATTACATGACTTTTTGAAACCTTTGGCATGTCTCAGAGCAAGAACGGTTGTCATATTGAGGAGGACAAGAAAGTAGTGGTAGCCAGCCAAACCTTGCAAACTGTCCAGCGCCTTTAAGCAGCTCTCTTGCAGCGTTTTGGCGTCCACTTCTCCTACCCCGCCTGCGCGTAGACTATGGTTAGAGCTATGTTATCAGAGCTGTGGAGAGCAAGGTAACTCGGGAGCAGTGAGAGCAGAGCGCAGCGTTGGTTGGCCTTCATCCGCTCCAACTGGAGTCCAAGCTTGGCGCCCGTCGCCAACAGCTCACTCTCACCCTACATTTACAATCCCCTCTTCTTACCCCATACCCTCAACCAGGTAGGCTACCTGCTCTGCTAGCAGGAACAGGACTGAGCCTTGTCCAGTGCGCAGGAAGTAGGCAGCCTGGTGCAGCAGTAGGCATCGTCTGCTTACTTTACAATTTTGTCAATTTCTATCTCCAATCCAGGAGGCTGGAGTGGGAACCGGGAAAGGAGGCCTCAATGTAGATCAGCTGGTCACCAGGCAAATCGTTGTCTTTCTGACCCAGGTGGGCGCTCAGCTCAGCATTCATTGACGGTCCTTTGCTTTTCCACAATCACTGGCTTGCCATGTTTGCTTTTGAATTGGTGATTGTAGTGCGTAGGATTTGAACTGAAGCAAAGGCCAGGCAGCATCATTGGACTGGTGTAGGGATTTATTAAATTGAAAGCCTTGTCGCAGAACTCTAGCATGATCCAAATGTTACAAACAGAGCAGCAAAGAGGTGGCGTGGGGGCGGCGAGAAATCTTCCACAATGAAAGAGTAGAGGGCAAAACAGGACGCAAACAATGACAGGGCGAGAATAAGCCAGGCCGCCTGGGCAAAGTTCGCCGGCTTGAGAACCTAACGAGAGCAGAGACTGTCCTCCGGTGTGCAGAGAGAGTGTAAGCTGAGTGGCGCCCGCCATGAGTGGCCCGTAGCAGAGAGGGATGGTGGCCCGTGGCTGGGAGAGGCGTATCACAAGGTTGCTGAGTGTGGCAGGGGGGCGGAAGAGTGCATCAGCCGGTCTTGGGAGGGGCGGGCGGCGGTGGAAGGGAGGCCTGGCTGCCACTGCTGGGAGCCAGTAGGCCGAGACCAGCCAGCACTTCGGGTGCTACGGCTGCTCTGAGCTGGGAGTTCTCGCCTTCCAGACGTACCACCTGGAAGTAGGGAATACGTGAGAAAGGGGGGAGGGAGGGAGGAGGAGGACCTTTTTCTCGAGGTCCACAATTTTGGCGCGTAAGCTCTCGATCTCCTCGCGGACGGCGTACATGAGGTGGGTCTTGACGAGGTCCATGGCCTGCTCGATCTTGTTGTCGATGGCCACCACATTCTGGCCCCCGCCCGAGTTGCTGCAAAATGCTCCATTACTCATCTCCAGTCATTGCCAGCTGAAAAGAAAGCCTCTTTCAGCTGTCTCTGCTTTGTGTCATTATCCGAGGCTAGTTAGGCTGAATCATGGAGGATGATACCAGTGTCTACCGAAGCTGGTATATCATCGTCCATGTTTGAATGGAGGAATGTGCAGAGGCGGATACTTGAAGTGAATGATAAATGTGTCGCGACTGAGCGGTGGATGTGGCGGTGGATGATAGCCGGCGAGATTGGACATGACCTTCATCGGCTTCTCCATCCTTTTCCGCTCTCCCTTCTAGCTCCAAACAAAGCCCCTCTCCAGCACACCTGTTGCCTGGCAGCATCTCCTCTCTACTAGAGCCTCTATGCCCTCTCCTATAGACCCCCCCCACAGCACCCATTGTACCTGCCCATTCTGCTGCCCCTGGCAACGCGGGCCGAAAGAAAAGCTCTGCCTTTTCACCGATTTACCGAGCCTACCCCCTACTGTCTTGCGCCTTCAGGGAGGAATGACAGAGAAGGGCGTTCCTTTTTCGAAAACAAACGCAGGCCACAAAAGGCCAGAGGCTGGCCAAATGCAATTTCAGCCCAGCCCCATTCGATGCACAAGGCCTAATGACCAGGGGAGTCCCCTAAAACTGGCGCTCACCCCATTTGCTGCCCTGCCTTCGGCAAACTGCCAACCAGGCGCCTCTGATCACTCTGCGCCCACCCCCCAAGTCATCCTTTTTCCGAGAAAGAAAGAAGAGAGTGGAAAAAAGAGCTCTGAGCCCAAACTCGCACAGGCAAGCGAGGCAAGGGAGAAGTTGCTCGGGGGGACCTTGTGACTGGGAAAGCAAGCGCCGTGTCCGCTTTCCCAGGCCTACCCCTGTCCCAAGGGGTGGAAGAGGGGTGGGCCTTGTGTAAAGCCGCAGTTTGCAGGCGGCCTCAAAAAGCCCTCAGGGGGGACTGGCAGACGCCTTGTCACCCTCTCCGGCCTCCGCAATCGCTATCCTGTCCTCTCCTCCGGGGCTACTGCTGCCGGCAGCCATATCAAGTGTTAGCGGGAAGCGTGAAGTGGGACCAGTAGCAGAAATGACGCAGGCACCGGCGACACAAGGCCATGCTTGGCTTCCCCCTCCTGCCCTCCCTGCTCTGATCAGGTGCACCTAATTTCCCCCCGCCCCTCTCGCAATAAAACTCCCGCCAGTCCAAAAACACGTCCCAAAAAAGCTCCTAGGCCGTTCCTAAGCCTTAATTTAGAGACGGCGCCTTAGGTTCAGGCACCTGGCATCTCCTTAGAAGGGGATGGAAGAAGAAGACAGGAGAGCTGGAAGTGCTCCAAAAAGGCCAGCGAGTACTCGAGGCAGCCGGGGGAGAGTGCTGGCCTGTGGAACCTGTGTGCGGGGGGGGGGGGCCGGGAGTGTATGCGTGTGTGTGCCTAGGCCTATATTGATCGGAACGCGGCAGGGTGGTCCCACCGACCCGCTGCGAACCCCCTTCCCCATCAGCAGAGGCCTATATCTCAAGCCCTCCAGCCCCTCCCCTCCTTCCTCCGCTAGCGCAGCCTTCCAGGGTTCGCCTTCCTCCGCTTGCCAGAGGCTTCCCCTCTCTCCATCCGCTTAGGGCCGCCCAGCTTCTCAGCACACGCCAGGCCAACGGATATGGCAAACGCAAGCCTCCCCAATCCCAGACCTGACGTCAAAGCGGGACAGGGGGCTGTGGGGGGGTGGCTGGGAAAGAATCAGAGCTGGCCAGATGAAGGGGCGGAGTGCAGCAACAGATGTGCACCTCCTAGCGGGCCCCAGCCCGGGCCTGGCACCAGGAGAGGGCAGTCATGCGGACTGATTACGCCCCCGAAACCCTAGGGCCTGTGGGTGTCCAACCAGGCGGTGGGGAGGCAGGCGGCCAGAAGCAGCTGGGCGTAGGCGGAGGCGCCGGGTGAGTGCTGGTTGAGGTGGAGCGAAGTGTTCCGGCTGGAGTGGCTCTGCCAAAGCTCGTCCTCCCCGAGGCCGGAGTCTAGAGAGGCTCGCTCGGGGGCCTCGCAGCAGAAGAGCAGCTCCGCGCTTCGCTCCATGTCCAGGGCCATCGTGGGTAGGAGCTGTTGGATGAGGGCTTGGCTGGGATGGAGTGAGGGAGCGTGAAAGGTCGTCTCTGGGCTGGCGCAAAGGCTTTCAGAGCAGATTGGAGGCGCGGCTTGTTTGCCCCGGGCCCGGACGCGCCTGTGGCTGTTCTGCTTTTTTCAGCCCCCGGCCTCGCCAGACAGTCTGGAGTAGGGTTGGGAGAGGCTGTTTATGAGCGGGCTGGGACGATTAGCAGGTCTGCAAGAGCCCGGGACCTCCTTTTTCTGCTGACCCAGGAGAGATTAGGGGAAGATGCTGCGGCAGCATTGGCCTAAGCCGAGAAGAGGACGCGGGAAGGTGTGATAAGCGCAGGCCTCGAAAACTGGGCTGAGGTGGGCGAAAATACGCGCGGCCCTGAGATAGGGCGAGTAGGTTTCCCGTGCGAGTCCCATGCAGCAAGCGTGGGTCTCTCTGCCTTGGCTAGACGGAGAGTGGAGGCAGAGGGTCATTGATGGGGTTTTGGAGAGGTGCGTAGCGAAGGCATTGGAAGGGTGCAGCGGTCCGTCGCTAACACGAACAGGAAGGCAAGGAGGGGGCAAAGTGATCCTGACAGCCCACCACGCATCTCCTACCCACCCCTCTTCAGCCCACCTCTTCCCCCCTTTCACCTTTGCACCCAGGCTGGGGCTTTGCGCACGTGAGCAGCAAATGCTTTCATTCCTGGTAGACAGAGTGGGGGGACCCGCCGTAAAAACGGATGAAAGGCTTGCCCTATCGACAACTGCTTGGCCTGATCTGCTTCTGAGAGGCGGGGAGGAAAGAAATACTGTAGACTTCGCTGCACCACTTGAAACCTTTAGAAAAGAAAGACGGGAAATGACGCAGGGAGGACTCGGCTACTCTTTCCACCGAACGGCTTCCAGACTGGAAGAGCTTTGAAAGGGACTGGAAGCGAAAGGAGAGTGAGGGCGGGAGTGTAAGGGGAGGAGTCGAGGGTTGGAGTAGGCCACCCGTGGCAAGCGACATGACGGCAAACAAGGGCCCCCCTAAAGTGGTGTTGAAGCGAAAGAGTGAAACGACGCCACACAACGCCTACGCTTTAGCGACTAGCCTCCTCCCTCCTCCACCAGACCCCCTCCATTCACCACTCCTACTTGTAGCTGAAAGGGAAAAAAGTCTGCCTCGAAAACCTCAGCAAACTTTGCAGCAAGTGTTCTGGGCAAACTTTTCGCTGTAAACGCCAGCCATGCATCATTGCCTGGTGGAAAGGAGCTAGCTCACTGAGTCAGGATTTTGGGAAAACAAAGTACTCCAGGCTGAATGGCGCCCACTTGACAAGGCCTTCCGCTTGTGCAAAAAGAGCGGGGGTGGGTGGGTGAAAAAAGTTTACGAGAACTGGACACTCTAAGAAGTTGAGAGTAGCTTGTGGGCCGGTCTCTGGAGGAGGAGAAAAACAGGAGCCTTGAGTGATCAGAGGCCTGACCAAATCGGCACTAGCGCCAGCCACCAAAGCCAGACAGATGGCTAAACATTGCCCCCACCCAGACGCCCTGTGCCCTCGCTAGAGCACTGAACTGGGCCACACACAGCCCTCCTGTGGGTGAGGACTAGCGCAAATACACCTTAGCCCCCACGCCCCTTGCCACGCCTAACCTTCCCCTTCCCTCCCAATGAACCATTGTCCTGCAATAGACAGGTCGATAGGCCACATTGGATATGCAGCCACTGTACGCCATGCCCCTTCACTATAACATGCTTCGCTAGCGAATTGAGGTACCTTAAGGTTCATGAAATGAAATCTTAGATTATACTGTCGATTAATGATCGAGCGAACAAAAAATGGATAAAATAGGAAAGACCCAGAATTGACGCCCTAAAACAACCATCAATCTTAATCGAATAATACGTCAAGCTTCAAGTCTCGTTAGACTCACTCCTGCCTGCGTCAGTCACGGATTTACGCCCCCACACCCCCGTTCAGCTCAGACAAACTTCGACACAAAGAGGATCTACGCCAGCCAGACCAAGAAGCCTCTCTCTGGCATCCCCTAATCCTAATCCTAATCTTCGCTTCAAAAATGTCAGACTTCTGACGCAGCGGTTGAGGAAAAGAGCGCGCCAGATATCCCATCGCTTTCCCAGAATGCAACAGAGGGAGGCGGCCTCAGTCTTCGTCCCCTGCTTTTCCAGGAGGGCAGCAGGCATTCCGAGAAAGAAAGGCTTCGTCTAATGCCAGGCGGGTGCCGCTGGTGCTGGAATTCGGGGAGAGGAAAAGGGAGCCCTGGCACCTGTTCTCAAAGACCCTTCAAACGTGTCACCCACGTGAAGCTGCTCACCAACCAGTTCCTAAAGCCACTTCTGAAAACGCGCCTCCCTTTCCCCCCTCTTTCTCGCAAAAGACCGATTGAGGAAGGGCTGTGAGGCAGAATTGGTTGGAGGCTAGCTGGCCTGGATCACCTAGAAGCACCTGTGCACGAAAACAGGACAATTATCCCGTGCCAGCGCCGCCGCCTGGCACGCTTCCCTGACGAGCTAACGTTTCCAGGCCACAGCTGTTCAGGGCTGGAGGAAAACAAGTCGTTTCCAAGAAAAGGGCTGCAAGAAGCCCTTCTGGACACCCAGGCTGGGTTTTTATGCGGAATAGGAAGGGAGAAGGGAACAGCTGCAGCAGGGCCCCTGGGCCCAGGACAGGAGCTCCTGGAGTGCGGCGGCGGCTGAGTCAACAAAGGCGGTGAGTGCCAGAAAAGGCAAACTAGTTTTTGCATCCCACTCCGCCCTTCAGGATTGCTGACCACCCAACATTTTTACACCGACTTTTGGGCTAGTGCAGCAATGACTACAGTTCCTACTTACTCTGCTGAACACTGGTCTATGCTGGAGCATGAAGTTGGTTGGCAGCTAGCATCCAGGCGCGAAAGGTGGCCGATTGAAGAAGAGCAGAAGCAAGTGCTAACAAACGTGGCCTAGGTGAAGCTGGCGGGGAGGCGAAGGAGGAGGAGGATGACGTGGAGGCAGAAGAGCTGGAGGCGGGGTAGGCGGGGTGGAAGTGCAGGTGCTGGTGGAGGTGGAAGGTGGGCGCGGCGACGACGAGGCTGACATCTTCCTCCTGGATGACGGAGAGCTTGCAGGGCTCCTCCTTCAGCCGTCGCTGGGCCATCTTCATCCGTGCCAGCCCGAACACCGCCTATCTTTGCCTAGGCTGAAATGCGTAGGGCTCAAGGGCTGGGCACACACTACATAGGGGAATTAGGTCAAGGAACGCGCGCCAACCTGAGATTCTAGGCCGCAGTCTCTGAGGAATGGTCACCTGAGAGATGCTTCTGTGTGTATGTAGAGGGGGCGGTGATAATGAAAGGCTGGCGGTGGGCAAAGAAGGAGGGGCTGGGGCAGGGTAGGAGCTGGGAGGTGGTGGTGGGAGGAGATAAGCGCCTAGCGACACTCCGCCCTGCGTCACCATCCATCTAGCCAAACGGACAAGCGAAGCGTACTGCTATTGTCACATTGCGCTTCTTTACCCTGATGAAATGGGCGGGGAAAGTGGGGGTGGAAATCGGCTTATGCCACAAAAGGGATGTAAAGCACTCAGTGACAACTTAGCTCAAAGCTCAAAGTATTTTATGGGAGTGAACGGAAGTATTTTGTTTAACAGATAATTAGATCAGATTCAAATAACATTTATTTGTCATTTAGTTGAAACTAAACATATAATTTATTGCATTTTTAAAAATAAAAACAGGTTATGTGCATTGAAATTTTTACTATTTACTTCATTAAATTGACAACAGCAACCAAGACATCAAAAATGAGAAATCAATTTTGAGGAAAAGTTATTTTGAGAACCCTGACTTCAAAACTTTGACGCTGAACATAACTTGATTTCTCTAGGCCTACACTGCGAAGCCGGAACAAAATCAGCTACAAGCTACTATTACCGCAAAGTCTAATTGCGTCACTAGCTCTAATGCTGATTAATTTGAAGCACAATTTTGCCTTCGCCGGGAACAAAAAGAAGTCTCAAAAAGCTCCGCTTGGAGCTGAGCACGAGACTGGCCAGCTATGCAGAGAGGCTGCCAAGTGAGGGTCAAAAAAGACGGTGATGTGTGGATGATATGGTGAGAAGTGCAAGTGAGCGTCTCTCTGTTCCGGTGCGCTCCGCTGTGTACAAACAATATAGGCTGACCGGCCGTCAGCGCGCGCTATCATGGCGCCGCCTATTCCCAGTGTCCTTCAAAGACTGCCAAAATAGACCGCCCCTCTACAATCTCTCCAGTCAACAGCTACGAAACATTCCCCAGGCCTTGATCCTATGATAGTTGCGATTGGGAATGGCAGAGGAGACATTTGCGAGGGTGGAAAATTGTAAAAAAAAGAGGGGAGTGGCGATTGTGAGCAGGTGGCCTTGCGAAATAGGCGGGTTGGTGCAAGCAGGAGAGTGGGAACGGAATCCGGTTTCGGGCCTGCACAGAGGCGCATAGTGACTGGAGTCCTGGAAAGCAGTGCAGAGGCCCCTCCCAGGAGCTCATTCATAATCTCCCTTTCCAAAGGCCACCCACTGCCTGGGCCTAGATCCAGAACAGGCCCGGGCAGTGTTCCGGCATCTGGGGATATCGACAGGAGAGGAGGGCTTGGGGAGGTGCAAAAAGGGGGGCTGTTTGGCGGCACGTCCGGGGGGGCCTCTGTGTTGCCCGCCGCGCATGGCACCAGGTAAATAAATACGATGTTTCCATTCCGCTTCAGCCTAGAGAGAAGGGAGGCAAAACAAGGCTGTCTAGACTGGCGGTAGAAATAGATGCAAAGTGCACCTCATCTGTTGCGAAGAGGATAGGGGAGGGGGAATGGGAGCGGGAAGGTGGGTGAATGAGGATTGGGGGAGGCCAGTGAACCTGATCTCATCCCAGGCCGCACACTGATTGACCAGCGATTTCGCACGCTCACCGGTGAGTTATTTCCGGCAAGGATTATTCCGCCTGAAGTTTTTCCCCGCCAAACCAGAGGAGTTGAAAGCGGTGAGAGTTTTGGGCGGGGCTGTCTGGGAAATGGCTGATGTTTGCCGGTTTTAGGAGCAGGCCGAGAGAGAGAGTGGGTGCGGCGGTGAAGGGAGCGTTAAAGGAGTAATTGCCACAAGAGGAGTCCTGGCAGGATGCCAACGTTGCTCACCCCTCTCTACCTACCCCTCGGGTCACACACACTGCATGTGTACACCAATCCCTCCTGCCCTCACCAGGCCCCTGAGTAGAGGAGCAGGAAGAGACTAGGGGCAAAAAAGGGGCGTGGAAAAGTGCTGGCAGACAAGATGGATGAGGCGAAGCTTTTGGGTGGGCGAAAAATGGGGGCCCAGTCGTTTTGCATTTGAGAGGAGGCCCTTTGGATGATGGCCGCCAGTTTCGAACTCCCGCGGGAGGGGCAAGAGAGAGTTGAAAGCTGTATAGACGAATAAATGTCCAGAAAAGCTGGCATCACATAGGCTAGTTTGATAGAGCCTTTCAAAGAACGATTTTTCGAAAGGTGTTCAAGCGAAGCTGGGTAAGAGAGCAAGGCCATAGTCTCGCAATGAGAAGCAGGCGTGGAGGACGGTAATTTCTGCGTCAGCTTGGCTGCTGACATTTGGATGACGCTATGGTTTTCCCGACCAGCTGTTCCATGAACCCTTGCCTTTGTTTTTTCATTCATTATTCGTCTTACAGCGCCAATCGCCATTGCTTTGCGAACTGCCTATTCGACATCAACTCTTATACTGTCTACAGCCAATTGTGATGCCCTGTCTTCCTTCTGTTCGGTAAAAACTGATTGCTGTGCATCAGCCAAGAGCTGACCTGGCCTGAGCAGCGTCGGCGGCCATGGCCTGGGCCATCTGTATGAGGCCTTCCTGCATCTGCGGGGACTGGGCGGGGGCCACGTGACCGGGTAGGATGGCGTCCAACAATCCTACACTCCCACCCAGCGTCCCCACCGACAGCGGCACGCCAGCACCAGCCAACATCTGCAATGGCCTACCCTGGTACTGGGGGGATAGAAGGCAGAATCCCTGCTGCTCGTAATTATTCTTGCTGATTGGGGATAGGGGATGAGGCGAAAGCTGTGCCTGGGAGAATAGGCCGGCGGTGGAGGAGTCGAGGGAGGGCGGGGGGGCGGGGGCGGGCGGGGTGGACGGGGCTTGAGCAGAGGGGGAGCTGGCCTGGGGAGCACTGCTGACGGCAGAGAGGCTGATGAGGGGCGCCTCCGGGCCTCCTGTTCGCATCACAGATTCGGACTTACCTGCAGCAGCCTTCTTTTTAGTTCGCCAGATAGATTGTTGGACAGATATTTATTGATTATTGCTCCGTTTTCGAGCGAGGCTGCATAGAAAGCTATAGCTCAGATGCGTTACATTCAGAGTTGTAGAGGAAGTTTGAAATATTGTGCAAAAAACCTGTGAACTAAAAGGAGCTTAGCGAAACTTCAGTTATCTTATTAGAAATACGAGCTTATGTTGCTTTCGCATGGAATAAAAAATATTACAAAAATTATATTTTAACAAGTATATGGCGCAAAGCGCAATAGGTGACCGCGGAGCGCATCCTTTATATGATCCTTTTAACTCAAAAATCAAGTCTGTGCTTTCTCAACCAATTTCAAAAGTAAGCACATTAAGAATCGACCTATAAGACTAGTGAACAAAAAAATCAAGTCTTCTGTGCAATTCTCAAGACTTCAGGTACTACAGTGCAAAAACCGCATATTGCAATTTTCCAACTTTATACCCAGAAAAGTAATGTTCAAATGCTTTGTGACCAGTTCCACCCCTCCAGATCTTCCTAAAATGTTATTACCTTTCAGTAAAAAAAAAGTTTGTCCAAATCCGTTGAGAATTCGCTATTTCTCAACATACCCCATTTTTCAAAGTTTCTACCCAAAAAATTAATGTTTCAAATGCTTTGGGACCAGTTCCACCCCTCCAGATCTTCCTAAAATGTTATTACCTTTCAGCAAAAAAAAAGTTTGTCCAAATCCGTTGAGAATTCACTATTTCTCAACATACCCCATTTTTCAAACGTTCTACCCAAAAAAGTAATGTTTCAAATGCTCCGGGACCAGTTCCACCCCTCTAGATCTTCCTAAAATGTTATTACCTTCCAGCAAAAAAAAAGTTTGTCCAAATCCGTTGAGAATTCACTATTTCTCAACATACCCCATTTTTCAAACTTTCTACCCAAAAAAGTAATGTTTCAAATGCTCCGGGACCAGTTCCACCCCTCTAGATCTTCCTAAAATGTTATTACCTTCCAGCAAAAAAAAAGTTTGTCCAAATCCGTTGAGAATTGAGCCTTTTACAGCATACCCCATTTTTCAACCTTTCTATCAAATTCTAGGTAGGAAATAGATTAATTTTTGGCTAGATTGGGCTGGCGCGAGGGAGCAAGGCGAACCGTCAGTGCCCAGCCCCTCTTTTCGACCCAGGTGTACGCTTTCGGGGTTGTTGCTAGATCTTAAAATTGATAAGGCTCCTGCTCCTCACAGAAGAATCCAATCGTTCTGAATCTTTTTGCATTGGAAAGAACATCAACGAATTGTCCAAAACTCGCGAAAAATCACCCAAAACTTGCAGCAATCATTAGAAAATCACTCAAAACCATTTGTCCGAACTCCTCCTCTTCCTCCTTCTCCGCATCTATTCAATGGACGATAGTAGGTATTCAATCGACCTGTACTTAAGGCATCAATCAGCAAGGTGCAATGGTAATTCTGTGCGATTAATATGGTCTAAGTCTACATAGGAAGTAATGCGGCTGTGTGGTCAAGTGGCTTGTCTATTGGACTCAATTCAGAGATGACTAGGTTCAAACCTTCTTTGAGCCAACTTTTTTGTTTTATTTTTTATCTTAAAAGTGGAAGAAATTTGTGGTACCATCGGCAACCCAAAAGTAATGCTCCTTTCTACCAAAAAACGATTGCCCTGAGTTTAAGTCGAGAAAATATGCACAACATACAAATATACATACAAATGATTAGAACAGAATACAAGACAGTTTCCTGCCTGGAATGCTGTCGACGAGCAGAGCAGCTTAGGGTGCAAACTGACTCTTAGCAACAATCTGAAGTTGGTTTGTCTAGGCAGATTAGTTGCTCTATTGAAACATGAAACTAATGGGTACCAAAGCAACCAACTGCGCAATTTAACACAAATGTTGCTTATAAAGTCAAAAAACATGTCAATAAATTGGTCAAAACATGTCAAAATGTCAATCACTTTTCATTTTCGATTTTTTTCTTTTCGTTATATTTTTAAGAGGCGTTTTTTGATAGGAGCACGAATCGGAGACCCATGGTTTTTTGACCCCCCTTTTTTATGATGGGAATCAAAAGATATATAAGTAAGAAGTAAAATTCATAAATATACTTGGTGTCGAAACTCAATATTCAGGTCAGTACAGCTCTGCACACTTAGACGTTGCAAAATGTGAGTTTTTGGTGATTTTTCTCATGAAACTGAAATTTCAGACTCATTTCCTTACCAAAAGTACTCAAATTGGGTATGGATCTATTCGTCTACATTAGCTGGACACAGGTGTGCCAAAAGCTTTTTGACTTTCAACCCAAAAATTACAGATTTCGTCGGAAAACCTTATTAATGTCATAAAATGAAAGTTTTATGTTTCATGAAAACAGGAGATTTTCTCAAAACTTTTGGTCTAAAATCTGAAAATGGACATCGTCATCGTATTTCCCATGAAATTTTGACCCAGAAACTGCATTTAGATATGCCATTTAGGTATGAGCCAACAGAGATAATAGCTCAAACATGACGAGAACCAAAAATATGCCCCATGTTATAACATAGGGCAATTTGGCTATTGTAAAATTTTTATGCTAAAAAACTTCCTGCTCTTTAGCTAAACAGTATTTCTCAATTTCCTTTTGTGAGCTAGTCACTCTAAGCCTTAGGCAGGTATTTAGCAAAAAAAATTGCTGGGTTTTAGTTTATGTACATGAAAAATTATCCAAAGTGTGCGGACAGGTCAAGAATTGGCCCTATGCTATAACATGGGGCAAAAGTGACCAAAAATATTTTGGTTTTGAATTTTGATTTCAATGGCCTAAATCGATGCTCTGGCCTTATATACACCTAAAAATATCAATTTTTTGCTCAATTTCAGTATATTTTGAAATTAAATGCTTCAATATTTTTTGTTAAAATTGGTCTGAAATGAGGAACATTTCCAAGTGATCAGATTTCAAAATAAAATGATAATGGGCATAAAGATGATATTTTTAGGTGTATATAAGGCCAGAGCATCGATTTAGGCCATTGAAATCAAAATTCAAAACCAAAATATTTTTGGTCACTTTTGCCCCATGTTATAGCATAGGGCCAATTCTTGACCTGTCCGCACACTTTGGATAATTTTTCATGTACATAAACTAAAACCCAGCAATTTTTTTTGCTAAATACCTGCCTAAGGCTTAGAGTGACTAGCTCACAAAAGGAAATTGAGAAATACTGTTTAGCTAAAGAGCAGGAAGTTTTTTAGCATAAAAATTTTACAATAGCCAAATTGCCCTATGTTATAACATGGGGCATATTTTTGGTTCTCGTCATGTTTGAGCTATTATCTCTGTTGGCTCATACCTAAATGGCATATCTAAATGCAGTTTCTGGGTCAAAATTTCATGGGAAATACGATGACGATGTCCATTTTCAGATTTTAGACCAAAAGTTTTGAGAAAATCTCCTGTTTTCATGAAACATAAAACTTTCATTTTATGACATTAATAAGGTTTTCCGACGAAATCTGTAATTTTTGGGTTGAAAGTCAAAAAGCTTTTGGCACACCTGTGTCCAGCTAATGTAGACGAATAGATCCATACCCAATTTGAGTACTTTTGGTAAGGAAATGAGTCTGAAATTTCAGTTTCATGAGAAAAATCACCAAAAACTCACATTTTGCAACGTCTAAGTGTGCAGAGCTGTACTGACCTGAATATTGAGTTTCGACACCAAGTATATTTATGAATTTTACTTCTTACTTATATATCTTTTGATTCCCATCATAAAAAAGGGGGGTCAAAAAACCATGGGTCTCGGCCTTTGGGTCATTCGTGCTCTTCTCACAAAACGCGTCTTAAATAAGTTTATTTTTATTCACTTTTTTTATTTATCTAATAAAATCTTAACTAAATATATAACCAACAATATAAAATTTGTATTTTATATAAAATATATGCTAAATATATAAC
Source organism: Ptycholaimellus sp. GST1_10 (assembly GCA_030248095.1). NCBI lineage: Eukaryota > Metazoa > Nematoda > Chromadorea > Chromadorida > Chromadoridae > Ptycholaimellus > Ptycholaimellus sp. GST1_10. The sequence continues at coordinate 15,920 of JASANA010009255.1, read as the reverse complement.
CAACTATATTAAAAGTGGAAGAAATATCTGGTACCATCGGTAAGCCAAATTTGAGTCTCTTTTCTCCAAAATTTGGAATTGCCTCGAATATAAAGTCAAGGAAATACAAATTCTACTAGTGGAATCTGCTGCGTCATGTGCATTTTGTTTTTGGGCGCGCATGGAAAGAGCCACTGAACTGCATGCCAAAAACAAAATGCAACTGTCCAAGCATCATATTCCACTAGTAGAATTTGTATTTCCTTGACTTCTTACTCGAGGCAATTCCAAATTTTGGAGAAAAGAGACCCAAATTTGGCTTGCCGATGGTACCAGATATATTTATTGATGTCTCTATGATTAGGCTTTCTATGCGAGGCGAGGCCTAAAAAGACAAGACACCAAGAAGCTGAGGCACTAACTGGGCAGACTGGGCAAGGCAGTGGCAGGCGCTTGGACAGGCGAGGGCGCAGGGGCCTGGCTGGGCCCCACAGAGGATGTGGACGGGGACACGGCTGGGGCAACATTGGACGGCTGCGTCCCTGGCTCCGGGGACAGGGCCTTGCTCTCCGCCGTCTCCCCCGCTGTCGCTATCACATGCAGGGAGTTGGCCTGGAACTGCCTCTTCTCTGAGCCTGAGGCCTGAGGTTGCAGGGAGAGTGCCTTGGAGGAGTTGCCCGATCCGTCCTTCTTGGCCAGGATGATCATGGAGTCCCGGTCGGAGGCGGCGGAGCCCGCGGCGCCCGCCGTGGCGTCCCCCTCCTTCCAGTCCGAGCACTGCCACCTCCCCAGCGTCTTGTTCAAAGGCACGCGCACCACCTGCACAATCCCCTTCTTCCTCTCTCCTCAGTTGCTACCCCCAGCTAGGGGGGGGGCACCTCAAAGCGGCTTTTCCGAGGCGCGGCATCGGAGCAGGTGGAGAGGGGGCCGGGGGTGTGTGGGACGAGGGGGGCGGCGGCGTGGGAGGAGGGGGGCTGGGCGGACATGGCGCGCTCCAGGTGGGAGGCGGCGGCGGGGGTGTTGGGGGGCGCCGCGGGGCCGCCGGTGCCCGAGAGGCGCTCGGTGGTGATGGAGATGGCGGCGGAGGGGGGCGGGGCGGCGAGGGCGCCGGAGCTCCCGGCCTCCAAGCTGGGCGCCGGGTCGCTGGCCTGGCTGGCGTCCTCCATCTCCTCGTCACTCTCCGGCTCCTTAGAAGAGAACTTTTGTCAGAGGTAAAAAAAAAGTTGGATGGACAAAAATTTTTACCACCCTTTTTTATATTTTTGACTAAAAATATAAAAAAGGGGGGTGAAAATTTTTGTCCGCCCCCTTTTTCAGACATTTGATCTGCTCAGAAAAGCTCTCTTAGAACTAAGTGGCTAGGGGAGGGGGTGGAAGAGGTACCTTGAGCTTGACATCGGCCTCGATGATCTGGAACTTGGACTGCGAGGGGTGGGCGGCGGTGGGCAGGTGAGGCGCTTCCGAGCCCGCTCTGCCCGGCACCCCGCCTGGCTCGCTTTCGCGCTCCATCAGTTCCACCTGCACTTTTACTCTTTCCATCACCCAAGCCTCTCTCTAACTCTCATGTGCGATAATTATAGGAGGAACCATTTGGTTAAGCAGAGTGTTCAGTAAGAGCGGGGTACGTTTGCTAGTCTTGAAAGGAAGGGAGCTCACAATTCTAGCCAACTGTGGCGGGTGGCCGAGGCGCATGATTGAGGGGAGGGTTGGGTGGAGAGTGCGGAGGAGTTTAGGAAGGAGTGGTGGGTGAAGGGCGGCATGGCAGGAGAGTTTGGCTGCCAGCCAGGTGCCAGGTCTTATGAACGCTGGCTTTTTATGACCATGCTTCTGCACACAGCACCACCCTGCATATATACCTATACCCTCCCCTACCCTCTGGCCTGGTAGGTATGCCCTAGCCATGCACGTGCAGCTCATTTCCATGCGTGCAGAAGAGGAAAGGGGGGGGGCGACTGGAGGCCGCTCAATTGGCCAGTGGGAGACCCCGCTGGAATTGTCTCTCTGTTGGACGCTGGCTAATTGTGGACCCTTCCCTTTCATGCCAATTCCAGCCCTTAGAGGCCCAAGACAAGAGTGTAGGACAGGGCGTGCTGGTGGGATAGAGTGAGAGGTGAGGAAGGAAAGAGAAAAGAAGGAAGCGAGAACCCAGTCTAGGTGGAGCAGGGTCGGGGACGGGGTGTAGCTGCGACGGCTAGCAGCATCCCTGCAAAGCCACACCAACCTGAGCACCGCAACACCACACCTACTGCTCCTATAGGCATGCCGCAAACAGAAGCCTTCATTTAACTCACACACTGCTCAGACAGGAAGCAATTGAGGAGGATGGGGCAAGTGAAAGAGGGCTCTGACTGGTCGGAGAAGCTGCTGGAGGAAGCCAGGTCCAGCATGCCGCATCACGCGCTCTCTCGCACACTCCCAGCACTCACCTTTCTTTTGCCCTCTCTGATCTTGCACTCACTCACTTTCTCTCAATTATCCAGACACAAGCGACGTTTTGCTAGACCGTCTGGGATGCTGTTCTGACACTGCTGCGAAAGCTTTACTGACTCACAGGGCAGAAGGACGCAGAGGCTGATTCATACAGAGGCAGGAGAGGGTGTGAGAGGACAATCGATGGGGTGCGGAGTAGAAAACGTCACACAGCAGCACACATAGGTCGCAGCAGGAGGAGTTGAGGCCAACCTGGATCCGCGGCGGTGGGGCCCGAGTAGAGGGTCGGGAGAGAGAGCGCGAGGCGCCCCACACCTGACGAGCCTCCACGCGGCTCAGTCGGTTCTCACTGCAGACTGTCATAGAGGCTCAGCTAGGGCTGGGAAAGGGTGTCTGAGGCACCTGACATTGCGGTTCATGAGCGGCGGGCTGCGGCCGAGGCTGCCGTAGGCCCATGATGGCTGCAAGGCGTGAGTAGTGGAAGAGGGTAGAGTGGAGGGAAAGGAAGGGAACGGAGGATGAAGTCTCAGACTCGGAGCAGAAGCGACGCCGCCCCCGGCCGCCCAGCAGCGACAGCAGCTGTGACCGGCTCTGCTCAGATGTTGGGGCCCTTTTTTCAGATATAGAGCAAGGCGACTGGGCGCTACGGAGTTGGGGTTGTGACTGGGCTGTCCGGGACGCGGACTCAGGCGTCGGCCGTGTCCCTCCGTCTCCCCGCTCTAGGTCGATGGAAGTTGTCGAGAGACAGGTCGAGAGAGAAGATGGAGCAACTCGGATGAAAGAGACGAGCTCTGTGAAGGGAAACAGCGCTGCGGTGCGGCTCTAAGGCGTCGGCGGGGGCCGCCAACTGGGAAGAGGAGGGCTGGGCGGAGGAGAGTGGGCGCGGACACGTCGATGTGCCTTTCGTCAGCCCCTGCAAATACCTACACCCTAATCCTCTCTGCCTATCTATCGGCGCGGCTCGGAAGGAGAAAGAGATGGGCAGCAGCTTGGGTGGGGTAGGCCAGCTTGGCTGGGAGCTGTGGCTGTGTGCGGAGGCCGTTGTATGAGAATCGAGGGTGGGAGGAAGGGTGGGTGGAGGGTGGAGGAGAGGCAGAGGTGGGTGGGTGGCTGGCGCGGGTGGGAGAGAGGCAGGGGCTGGGGCCTTTTTTTGAGATCAGAGCGGGGTAGGCTGGCTGTGCGGCCTACGCACAGAAGCGGCCTATTGCCTCCTCTCCTATCGGCGCACCCGGCAATTCCTACTCTGCGCGCTTCAAGCTCCCGGCAACCCCTCCTCCTCTGGCCCCTCTCCCAACCCCTGCCATCACCCCCCAGCTGCTCTCTTCCCACGTGACAGCGCCGACAACAGCAAACACTCCACTCATGGTCAGGCATGCATCAATCTGTCCTTGACAACGATTCCCTGTGCGGTGCGGGAAAGAGAAAGGCGGGGGGAATAGTGGGGCTTGATGGAGGAGGAAGGGGGGAGGATGGAGGATAGAGCAGAGGAGGCAATCGATAGGGCTTCCCAGCTGGGGAACTGGGGGCCCCGGAGGGGGGCGCTAAAGTGCGCAGAAGGCCGGGACGTACAAAAGCGCATGCCCTGTTCCCATTTAGACTGACAGAGAGGCCGCTTAATCTCATGGGGGGCTGGGATGGGGGGATTGGAGGACTATAGGAGGGCTGGCTTCTGGAGAGAGGCTGGATGAGGCAGTTTGCATTGCGGCGCAGAGGAAGGATTGAGCGGGAGGTGAAAGAGAGCCGGGGGGGATCGATAGTAGGGCGGCCTAGGGGCCCTCCGGAACTCCTACGCTCCGTCCATGCCCCTCGCGCTGGTCCGGGGCAGGAGGAGGATGGGGGGCGTGAGAGTGGTGAGACTGCAGAGGAGGCATGTGCAGGCGGCGGTGCAGGGCGGGAGGATGTCGGTAGGGCTGGGCGGGCTGTCGGCGGATGGCGTCGTCCGCCTCAACCAGCTGCTTGCGGATGAGCTGAGCGAGGACGAGAGGCATCGGCAGGAGCATGGTTGGGTGGTTGGAGGGTGAAGATGGAGGATGAGAGGTGGTGTTTGAAGGAGTGGTAGGGCTGCAGCAGTTGTCGCCGCCGCCGGATCCCTACTGCTCCAGCAGTGCAGGCTCTAGCAGTCTGCTGGTGGAAAGGGAGAGCGAGGAGGAGGCCATGGACTCACGGGGACGAGAACATCACAGTCTCGTGGACAAGCTCAAGGTTTGGCAGGGATTGTTCTTTCAAGAATGGATGAGGGGGTTTTTATGAGCTTGACAACAAGAGCTTTTTATCGTTTTTCTTTCCTAGAAATATGTCTTGCTGATTTACTTGGAACTTGACGGTTGATTGAGGATTATCGAAAGCGGAAGAAGCAGGAGAAGGCACTGAAGAAGGACCGACAGCGCGAGAAATCCGCCGACAAAGACTCCGTCCATGGTTGCTCACCTGCTTCTACTGCCCTTTCCCTTCCCACCTTTCTTCCCCTCACGGGAACCACAGCGTGCCCAACGGCTTGCTGCAATGCAAGGGCACACTTCCGCCTGCAAGCCAACAACCAGCATAAAAGTAGCAACCAACCGGGAGCTCCAGTTGTGCTGGATGGAGGATGCGATGGCGTGGCCCACGTGGTTGCCAAAGGCGCCCACCATCACCTGGAAACGCCATCACAGGGTCTAGCTGAAAAGACCAGGAATAGTCAAAGGGTACGTAGCGGAGCCAGTCTCTGGCCTCCTTGCGCGCCTTGTCAGGACTGCCGGTCTTCGGGTCCAGAAGGGACTCGGGGACACCCGTCACCCCGATCACTTCACGAGCGGCTGCCATTAAAAAAAATTGACGCCAACCCAATTGAAGTGAGAAGGGAACCTTCGGACTGCATCTGCTCCAGACGGCGGAAGCTACAGCCCATCGAACGCTCCACCTGTAGGAGGCGAGCGGAGAGAGCGGTGTTGTAGTGGAGCTGGCCAGCCAGAGCCTGGTTGGAGCGCTGGAGATGCTCCTGAATACCCTGACTACCCTAGAAGGCATGGAAGGGGATCGAAATATGCCGACCTCTAGGACGGCGATGTGACTGACTAGGGCGGGGAGGAACTTGGAGACCTCCTCGAAGTTGTCCACCTCCATCACCGGGCGGTCGTAGGAGAAGCGCGGCACCTGGAGCTGGGCCACGTCCCTGAGATCCAGCCCGGCGGACGGAGTCTGCTTTGGATCTCAGAACCAAGTCATTCCTCAAATCATCTGAAAAGAAGATTTGAAGAAAACCGCCTGCTGAGCGCTGTCGGAGTAGCATGGCCTCTTTGCAATGCTTGATGAGGGCCACCGTCGGCGGCGGAATGCCCCGCGGGTCCACCGGCTTAGCCTCAGCCATCGCAGCAGCTAAGCTGTTCAATCAACCTCAGACACTCCTTCTCTTACGAAAGCGAGTAGACACCACAATGACGGGGCTGCGGATTTGGGAGGGAACGCCTTCCCCTGCGCACTTTTCTGAGAAATGCGCACCCCAGAATAGCAATTGCTACTCTGCGCCCAATCCAGCCTTACCAAATCGAAAGTACCAAAACGACCATCTCCTGATACCCGAAAAGCAATCATGAAAATGAGTCAACAAAGAGCCTTGATAGGCCGTTTTCCTAGGGGCCCGAGGGCCGCCGAAGATTACGGCAACCGCGCCTCTGCCGTTAATGGGCGGGCGGCAGTTGGTCATGCAGTCCAACCGCGGGCGACGCCTTCTTCAGCTGCTGCTCCACCAAGAGCACAGCGACCAACCGGAAATGGAGATGCACTTAGGCAGGACATCTCCGTCGACGGAACAGTGACTGACAAACCCTCAGTGGTTAAGTCAGCCACATACTATGGGCGTAAAGGGGAGCTACTAAGCCAAGAGGAGATCCCACTCCTGTTGGCCAAAGCTGAATCAGCAAATCCGTGCCACAGATGCAGTACCTGTCATCTATGGGAGCCAAGGAGGGGTACACTCCTTGTGCCTGGTTCTGAGTACAAAAAACTGATACCCAGACCGGCAACCGCGGCAAATTGCAAAAGCGAAAGAGTTATTTATCTCTTATCGTGCAAAGAGCCGAATTGTGGAATGAAATACGTCGGTCAAACGAAAAGATGTTTGAAAGACAGGATTGGACAACATATGAGCAATATTTTGAACCCTACTCAAAATAATTTGCTCTATGCCCACTTCAAAAGCGCGCACGGAAAGGTCTGCCAACCTTCCGTGTTGATTTTGGAGAGCTGCGACCCAGCAGAAAGTCTGGATGAAGTCGAAAACGACTACATCTTAGCGCTGAACACTGTCCACCCGTGGGGGCTGAACAGTAGCGCGAAAGGCTTTGGCACTATCAAAAGGGATACAGATCCCTACGATAGACGCAAAAATCCTTGGTTCAGAACCAAATTCAACTGCCCCATTAAGAAATGGGCCAGTTCGAAACGAGGTCACAAAAAAGGCTGTTCTAACGAGTCAACAGCAAATTTTCGAGACAAATGTGTTTTCATTAAAACACATAAATTCAGGATCGGGCCTCTACTTAGATTCTTTAGAAGTCAAAAAAGAATCGAATTAGAGAGCCTGGCCAAAAGACTACTTTTGCAAGCAGATCTGTATGGATACCATACATATCAGCTAACTGCAAGTTACCTGACTTCTACCTTCGGATCGACAAAATCCGGAGGTGAAAAGAAACTGGCTAAATATAGAGTGCGTTTCCAATATGAAAACGCTTTCTCTGAGATAGCCAATCCTGGGAAAATCCTCGCTAAAGCAAAGCGAGGATTGGGTTTGAACACGGACTCAGTACAGTTCGTGATCATACCGCCGAAACCGCTAGGGAGCTACCTGCTAAATTATAGCAGGTTCCTAAAAGACCTAACTAAGGACGAGCTACAAAGAATTTGCAGCTCGACCTGCCTCTGCGCTAAAGCTCCAAGCTTTACATTGGTCAACGGCCATGTAAACACGGGAAACTTTAGCTGGCTTCCGGAGGAAGCGCGTTTAGTTCTCGAAAAGGGGACTAAATTCCGCCCACACACCTCCTCTGATTCTGCAGCAGCTATCACTAGCTGTACAGATGCTCTGGAGGAAATGCTCGGGATACTCCACGATAAACAGATCGCGGACGATCAAACCCTTGGCAGACTAAGAGCTAGTCTGGACAAGGCCATGCGCCAAATTGGTGATAAATTCACCAAAGATGCGCAGAGATGGATCCAATATGCGACAAACTGCTCCCTGACAGTACGAGGGATCAGTAACGCAAAAAAGCTCCATGACAACTACGTTGTCACCCCCGTCGACAAAGCGGCTACCAATTTTGCACTTATGTGCAAAAAAGGGTACGTCGAGCGCTTGTGCGAAGAAATGGGAGTTGCATGCGTCCAAGGGGACTTTGCGATTGCAGGCAACGAAACATACCTCCCTTCTGATAAATCAGAGGAGGAACTAGTCCAGGAGCATCGTTTTAGCTTAAAAAGCTACACGGGCAAAGACCTAGAAGACGCCAATGCCACGATACCCTGTATCTGGCATAGCCCAAAGTACCACAAAAATCCTCCGAAAGCCCGCTTCATAGCAGGAGCAAAGAAAAGTTCCACGAGACCTCTTTGCATGCTTTCGACCAGGATTCTCAGTAGCATAAAAACTCACTGGCACTGGTATTGCTCAAATATCGGTGAACAGAAAGGGCTGAATCTGAATTGGAGCGTGTCAAGCTCCATGCAGGTCAGCCAAATGCTTGACACAATGGGGAAGGGTCGTACAGGACGCCTCTCCTCAGCAGATTTCAGCACGCTGTTCACAGCCTTGGAACACGAGCTGATAAAGAAGAAGCTGTACGAGATCTTCGACATCATCTTCAAGAAGTACAAGTATGTCTCGCTGCGTGGCTACTTGCACAATGAAGAAAGCAGAGCATCAACTTCGCTTGATGTCTCTAGCCTAAAATGTATGATTTCCGAATTAACGGATCAATCATACGTCAAATTTGCCGGCATCTGTTTCCGACAGATTAAAGGCGTCAGCATGGGAGCAAGCTGCAGTCCAATAATTGCAGACTTAGTGCTCTCCAAAATGGAATTCGATTTCTGTTCGAAACGAGAGAACTTCACCGCGGCAAAAACCCTCCGACACTGCAGAAGATATGTCGATGACATTCTGGCAGTCAATACGGAGGTACTCCAGAGTAGATTTCTTGAAATCTACCCACGGTCACTCCCTCTTCAATTTGAGGATGCCAAAAATGGGTGGATGCACTTTCTCGATCTGGATATCGAGCAAGGGGGGAAAAAAAGAAGGCTCTACGACAAACGGAGAGACTTCAACTTTACTGTTCTGGCACTACCTTTTAAGGACAGCAACCAGAGCAGCCAGATTGGCCCGAATGTCCTGTTTAGTCAAACTATCAGGATAGCTAGAGCTACAAATACTTGGGAATCCTTCGTTGAGGATATAAAGATTCTCAGGACAACTTTCACCGAAAGAGGCTACGGAAAGGGGGAGATTAGCAGAGCTCTCAGGAAGCTCTCCATCACCTACCCGTACCTCGCAGCACACATGAGCGGGTACACTCGCTCCAAATGGTTATCACTAGATCAGATCTTGTGATCGCATACTGGCTGGCCAGAGAGGTGATTCATTATTCACTTTTCGCCGACTCCAGCGGGCTTACACTGACGAGCCACCCCGCTCGGGTCTGTAATTAAATGGCGAAACCCGAGACACGCCAATTGGCACTGCGCCACTTGGAGTTTCTACCAGTGGCTGTGAATGGATACTTCTATTCACAGCCGTTCTGGAAACTCTTCTTAGAAGAGTATTCAGTCTGGCACAAACAGACTGTCACAAGGACGGCTTCTTGTCATTTTGACAAGATTCCCGCGAATGCATTAGCATCTGGTTTGATCACCATACCGTTGTAAAGGGATTCCTACGCGTAAAATACGCGGGTCTCCTTTTCTTCGGAACCCCCTTCTCGTGCAGATTAGGGTGGGCTTTTGCATCTGCCTCTCTCTCCATAGAAAAGAAAAGAAAGGTTCAAATTCCATGGCCATGGATTGGGACGCTATCTATGGAAGAGGGGATGGGGCCATGGAAGGGGAGGATCTGGATGGTCTGATCACTCCTGGCCGGCGCCCTGGCGAGCACGACGGCGACGACCGACATGCTTGCGAGGGCGCGCTTCCATGTTCTTGTAGACAGGACGGTCCTTAGAAAAGGTACCGGACTGAATACCAACTATTGAGAATGAAGTAACCAGCTTACTTGCATGTTTCGAGGACGAAGCACTGGCTTCAGACGATAATCCACTGGCTGACGAAATATCCTGTCACGTCGCTGAGCAGCAGGAGCCATGGTTGTCGTGTTACGCCTTTACCAGTGTTGTGACAAGTGGTGATCACTTGCGTACATGGTGTTTAGGTTTATGGCACCTGCAGCCAGGAAACTGGTCTGCAGGGAGATGTCTTCCTTTTGGCGCGCTTTTTCTTGGGAACGAAAAACAGCAAAGGAACGCATCACAGCCAGAGAGCAAAATCATGAAACAATGATTGCTGCACCGAATGCTTTTTAAACATAAGCATCGGAAACGAGGTGAGAGAAAAGCAAGCTCCCAAACGAAAACTCATGAAAAGCCTTGGAAACATGAGAAAGATGTGAAGGAGAGCTGCGAAATCTGGCTAAAAGTGAGGAGGGCTAGGAGGGGGACCACCGTGAGGTGCTTTTCCTCCGCCGCCCCGACCTCCTTTCCCCACACTCCCGTTCCTCGCCGCCGCCTTCTTCTGGTTCTTCTTCTTGGAAGATCCCACCTTCCCAGACTGCTTCTTGGCACCTGATGGGGGATGGACAGAGGAGTCGGAGGCGGAGGCCACGGCGGGCTGGGTCACGTTTTTGCCTCAACCCGGTTCTAGTTTCATAATTTATCAAATAAATTTATGAAACGAATAGATTTATTAGATTTTGAATAAAATCTTATAAACAATTCCAAAAAGCTGATTTGTTAACAAAAGGCATTACGCAAATGTCGCAGATCAAATGCAAAGTCCGAAACGCAAACCTTCATCCTTCTTGGGGAAGTTGCGAGGGAGGACGACGGCATCGGAAGAGCCAGCTTCTCCTTGGCGAGCAGATTTGCTAGGAGTGCCCGTGTCCGCCGTCAGGTTGGCCTTGCGCTCTGCAAATCACTCCCTACTCTGCGCTTAGTCTTCAAGCATCAGAAAAGAGTTAGCATACTGAGGGCGGCGGTGGCCTCGGCGGCCACGGACCCATCGGTACCCTCGGCGAAGGTGCGCTGTAGGTGCGCCCAGCCACTGGGCTTGGGGGGCGAGGACTGGGAGTCTTCCTTGTCCACCTCCTCCGGCTCCGGGTCGGACATCAGCGGCTCGTCTGAACAGACGACAAGCAGATGAAACTCTGGATTAGGACTGCAGACAACCTTCAGCTCGATTGGCACGGTCCAGTCGCTGGAGATCCTGCAGCAACCCAGCACAATACTCACCAAAGACTGGCAGTATCGCTATAGAGCGCAACTGCAAAGGAAGGAGGTGAGAATAAAGCGTACTTCAGTCAGTAGGGCATGGCGAGCTTTGCCGCGATGAACCTGGGCACCCTCGGTGTACTGGCAGAAGGCGTCCTCGGTGGCTGTCACTGGGGCGGGCTTGAGGTAGCGGAGATCCTTGGAGACGAGGGCCTTGGCTCGAACACGCCATCCATCTCCCAGCCAGGCATTCAAAATGGTTTGAAAGCCTGGCAGGTCCCACTTGAAAACCGGCAGCAAGCCTTCTAGAGCAATCTAGATAGCTGCTAGAGGGAAACCTTGACGCCGGCGAAGAGCACAACGCCGGGTACCTTGCTGTCCACCTCGACGGGCAGCGGCTCCCCGGAGTAGGCCTCCACCAGGCGCAGCTCCCAGTTCAGTCCGTTCACCAAACGCTCTGAACACTACCCAACCTCATTAAAGCCTGTAGGGCAGAGAGGAGGGGGAAAGGGAGGACCTTCAGCCTTCGTGCGTCCGCGCGTGAGCTTGAGGTCGGTCTGGACGGCGGGGGTGACCTTGCCCTGCAGCTTCTCCTTGGTCAGCATGGGCTGACGGCAGAGAAGGTAGTCGCAGTGCACGCGTGTGATACGGAACCACAGCGTGCCCAACGGCTTGCTGCAATGCAAGGGCACACTTCCGCCTGCAAGCCAACAACCAGCATAAAAGTAGCAACCAACCGGGAGCTCCAGTTGTGCTGGATGGAGGATGCGATGGCGTGGCCCACGTGGTTGCCAAAGGCGCCCACCATCACCTGGAAACGCCATCACAGGGTCTAGCTGAAAAGACCAGGAATAGTCAAAGGGTACGTAGCGGAGCCAGTCTCTGGCCTCCTTGCGCGCCTTGTCAGGACTGCCGGTCTTCGGGTCCAGAAGGGACTCGGGGACACCCGTCACCCCGATCACTTCACGAGCGGCTGCCATTAAAAAAAATTGACGCCAACCCAATTGAAGTGAGAAGGGAACCTTCGGACTGCATCTGCTCCAGACGGCGGAAGCTACAGCCCATCGAACGCTCCACCTGTAGGAGGCGAGCGGAGAGAGCGGTGTTGTAGTGGAGCTGGCCAGCCAGAGCCTGGTTGGAGCGCTGGAGATGCTCCTGAATACCCTGACTACCCTAGAAGGCATGGAAGGGGATCGAAATATGCCGACCTCTAGGACGGCGATGTGACTGACTAGGGCGGGGAGGAACTTGGAGACCTCCTCGAAGTTGTCCACCTCCATCACCGGGCGGTCGTAGGAGAAGCGCGGCACCTGGAGCTGGGCCACGTCCCTGAGATCCAGCCCGGCGGACGGAGTCTGCTTTGGATCTCAGAACCAAGTCATTCCTCAAATCATCTGAAAAGAAGATTTGAAGAAAACCGCCTGCTGAGCGCTGTCGGAGTAGCATGGCCTCTTTGCAATGCTTGATGAGGGCCACCGTCGGCGGCGGAATGCCCCGCGGGTCCACCGGCTTAGCCTCAGCCATCGCAGCAGCTAAGCTGTTCAATCAACCTCAGACACTCCTTCTCTTACGAAAGCGAGTAGACACCACAATGACGGGGCTGCGGATTTGGGAGGGAACGCCTTCCCCTGCGCACTTTTCTGAGAAATGCGCACCCCAGAATAGCAATTGCTACTCTGCGCCCAATCCAGCCTTACCAAATCGAAAGTACCAAAACGACCATCTCCTGATACCCGAAAAGCAATCATGAAAATGAGTCAACAAAGAGCCTTGATAGGCCGTTTTCCTAGGGGCCCGAGGGCCGCCGAAGATTACGGCAACCGCGCCTCTGCCGTTAATGGGCGGGCGGCAGTTGGTCATGCAGTCCAACCGCGGGCGACGCCTTCTTCAGCTGCTGCTCCACCAAGAGCACAGCGACCAACCGGAAATGGAGATGCACTTAGGCAGGACATCTCCGTCGACGGAACAGTGACTGACAAACCCTCAGTGGTTAAGTCAGCCACATACTATGGGCGTAAAGGGGAGCTACTAAGCCAAGAGGAGATCCCACTCCTGTTGGCCAAAGCTGAATCAGCAAATCCGTGCCACAGATGCAGTACCTGTCATCTATGGGAGCCAAGGAGGGGTACACTCCTTGTGCCTGGTTCTGAGTACAAAAAACTGATACCCAGACCGGCAACCGCGGCAAATTGCAAAAGCGAAAGAGTTATTTATCTCTTATCGTGCAAAGAGCCGAATTGTGGAATGAAATACGTCGGTCAAACGAAAAGATGTTTGAAAGACAGGATTGGACAACATATGAGCAATATTTTGAACCCTACTCAAAATAATTTGCTCTATGCCCACTTCAAAAGCGCGCACGGAAAGGTCTGCCAACCTTCCGTGTTGATTTTGGAGAGCTGCGACCCAGCAGAAAGTCTGGATGAAGTCGAAAACGACTACATCTTAGCGCTGAACACTGTCCACCCGTGGGGGCTGAACAGTAGCGCGAAAGGCTTTGGCACTATCAAAAGGGATACAGATCCCTACGATAGACGCAAAAATCCTTGGTTCAGAACCAAATTCAACTGCCCCATTAAGAAATGGGCCAGTTCGAAACGAGGTCACAAAAAAGGCTGTTCTAACGAGTCAACAGCAAATTTTCGAGACAAATGTGTTTTCATTAAAACACATAAATTCAGGATCGGGCCTCTACTTAGATTCTTTAGAAGTCAAAAAAGAATCGAATTAGAGAGCCTGGCCAAAAGACTACTTTTGCAAGCAGATCTGTATGGATACCATACATATCAGCTAACTGCAAGTTACCTGACTTCTACCTTCGGATCGACAAAATCCGGAGGTGAAAAGAAACTGGCTAAATATAGAGTGCGTTTCCAATATGAAAACGCTTTCTCTGAGATAGCCAATCCTGGGAAAATCCTCGCTAAAGCAAAGCGAGGATTGGGTTTGAACACGGACTCAGTACAGTTCGTGATCATACCGCCGAAACCGCTAGGGAGCTACCTGCTAAATTATAGCAGGTTCCTAAAAGACCTAACTAAGGACGAGCTACAAAGAATTTGCAGCTCGACCTGCCTCTGCGCTAAAGCTCCAAGCTTTACATTGGTCAACGGCCATGTAAACACGGGAAACTTTAGCTGGCTTCCGGAGGAAGCGCGTTTAGTTCTCGAAAAGGGGACTAAATTCCGCCCACACACCTCCTCTGATTCTGCAGCAGCTATCACTAGCTGTACAGATGCTCTGGAGGAAATGCTCGGGATACTCCACGATAAACAGATCGCGGACGATCAAACCCTTGGCAGACTAAGAGCTAGTCTGGACAAGGCCATGCGCCAAATTGGTGATAAATTCACCAAAGATGCGCAGAGATGGATCCAATATGCGACAAACTGCTCCCTGACAGTACGAGGGATCAGTAACGCAAAAAAGCTCCATGACAACTACGTTGTCACCCCCGTCGACAAAGCGGCTACCAATTTTGCACTTATGTGCAAAAAAGGGTACGTCGAGCGCTTGTGCGAAGAAATGGGAGTTGCATGCGTCCAAGGGGACTTTGCGATTGCAGGCAACGAAACATACCTCCCTTCTGATAAATCAGAGGAGGAACTAGTCCAGGAGCATCGTTTTAGCTTAAAAAGCTACACGGGCAAAGACCTAGAAGACGCCAATGCCACGATACCCTGTATCTGGCATAGCCCAAAGTACCACAAAAATCCTCCGAAAGCCCGCTTCATAGCAGGAGCAAAGAAAAGTTCCACGAGACCTCTTTGCATGCTTTCGACCAGGATTCTCAGTAGCATAAAAACTCACTGGCACTGGTATTGCTCAAATATCGGTGAACAGAAAGGGCTGAATCTGAATTGGAGCGTGTCAAGCTCCATGCAGGTCAGCCAAATGCTTGACACAATGGGGAAGGGTCGTACAGGACGCCTCTCCTCAGCAGATTTCAGCACGCTGTTCACAGCCTTGGAACACGAGCTGATAAAGAAGAAGCTGTACGAGATCTTCGACATCATCTTCAAGAAGTACAAGTATGTCTCGCTGCGTGGCTACTTGCACAATGAAGAAAGCAGAGCATCAACTTCGCTTGATGTCTCTAGCCTAAAATGTATGATTTCCGAATTAACGGATCAATCATACGTCAAATTTGCCGGCATCTGTTTCCGACAGATTAAAGGCGTCAGCATGGGAGCAAGCTGCAGTCCAATAATTGCAGACTTAGTGCTCTCCAAAATGGAATTCGATTTCTGTTCGAAACGAGAGAACTTCACCGCGGCAAAAACCCTCCGACACTGCAGAAGATATGTCGATGACATTCTGGCAGTCAATACGGAGGTACTCCAGAGTAGATTTCTTGAAATCTACCCACGGTCACTCCCTCTTCAATTTGAGGATGCCAAAAATGGGTGGATGCACTTTCTCGATCTGGATATCGAGCAAGGGGGGAGAAAAAGAAGGCTCTACGACAAACGGAGAGACTTCAACTTTACTGTTCTGGCACTACCTTTTAAGGACAGCAACCAGAGCAGCCAGATTGGCCCGAATGTCCTGTTTAGTCAAACTATCAGGATAGCTAGAGCTACAAATACTTGGGAATCCTTCGTTGAGGATATAAAGATTCTCAGGACAACTTTCACCGAAAGAGGCTACGGAAAGGGGGAGATTAGCAGAGCTCTCAGGAAGCTCTCCATCACCTACCCGTACCTCGCAGCACACATGAGCGGGTACACTCGCTCCAAATGGTTATCACTAGATCAGATCTTGTGATCGCATACTGGCTGGCCAGAGAGGTGATTCATTATTCACTTTTCGCCGACTCCAGCGGGCTTACACTGACGAGCCACCCCGCTCGGGTCTGTAATTAAATGGCGAAACCCGAGACACGCCAATTGGCACTGCGCCACTTGGAGTTTCTACCAGTGGCTGTGAATGGATACTTCTATTCACAGCCGTTCTGGAAACTCTTCTTAGAAGAGTATTCAGTCTGGCACAAACAGACTGTCACAAGGACGGCTTCTTGTCATTTTGACAAGATTCCCGCGAATGCATTAGCAT